>VMDO01010135.1:0-73157 GCA_007922755.1 Pedetes capensis
TAAAGTAGGCTTATAAATCTAGAAGGCTCTGGGGAAATTTTACCTTCCCCAAGTTTCCTGAAGCCTAGAAATCTGCAGCCTATGATTGATATCTTCATTCCCTATTAAAATGCAAATAACCTAAGACAGATCAAGTTTTCAGCAGTCATTAATACCCTAGTATTAGTTTAGATGCCTTTTTTTTTTTTTTTTTTTTTTTTTTTTGCAGTACTGGAGGTTGAACCCAGGGCCTTGCGCCTGCATGCTTATAAGTGCTGGACCACTGAGCTGCGCCCCCAGCCCATTTTTTTACTTTTTTGAGACAGGGTCTCACTGAATTACACAGACTGCGTCTGGTCTGGAACTTGCGATCCTCCTGCCTCTGCCTCCCAAGCCGCTGGGATTACAGGCGTGAGCCACCGCGCCCTGCTAGATGCTTTCTTGAGAGCAAGTTTTGAAAAGGAAAGTGAAGAGAGTAGGAGCACAGGAGAACCAAGAGGAGCAGGTGAAGAGAAAGTCCAGGAGCCGGGATGGGGCACAAAGTTGAGCTTACGGAGGACAAACTTTGGCCTATTTCATAATTTCGCCCAGGGCTGATTCTGGTAATCAAAACACTTTCTGATCTCTAGCCCCAAACATGCGAGTCAGCAAATTAATGGCACCTGGCTCCTAAAATCAGAAGTGAGGAAAGTCGATAATTACCTGAAATGTTTCAGTAACCCAATAAGTATTCACAAGTTGCAAAAGAGCCGTTGACTCAGATTGTGGTGAGACCGAACTGATCTTGGAAATGATAAGCCGGAAAGGGATCAGGTGTTGCTTTACACAAATGCATGTGATCTTGGCCAAAGAAGTAGAAGGTCTGACTTGTGTTCAAACAAGTGAAGTGCTGTCTACTAACAATTGACATGCTAGAAACAATAAAGCGAGAGAGGCTGCTTTGAGCAACCTAACCAGGAAATGATGATGAGGATGGAGCAGGGGCTCCTTCCTCCCAAATCCTTTGGCTAAAGAGAAGTCCCATTTACCATCAATAGCATTTATTGTATCATCCACTAACACAAAGCATGCGAGCTGACTTGCAGATGAGTAATATGTCTGTCTGAAAAGAAAATACAATAGCGGACCCCAGGGAGCTGAAGACTATTGCCTTGTTCTCAAGAAGCCTCAGCTGACAAAGACCCCAGCATGTTACCTCCCTGTGCCTTTCCCTCCTGTAAAAGCCCTTCCTGCCCCTGCAGCCCTCCACCTAAGAGAAAGCTTTGAGGTAACATGAAGCCCCTCTAATTTTTCACAATTGTTGGCCCTTGAATAAACCTGACTTCTTCCTTCAAGTGTTCCTCTCCCAAATATTAATACATGAGCAGTGGGCAGCCTGGACATTTGATTTGGGGAACAAGGGGAATTTTTTTTAATTACTTAATTTATTTATTTACTTTTATTTGACACAAGATCTTGTTGTTTCCCAGATGGGCCTAGAACTCTCCATCCTCCTGTCTCAACATCCTGAGTGCTGGGATCACAGGTGCGCACCACCATGCTTGGCTGCAAGGGGAAAATTTTTTTTTATTGTAAAATTACACTGTTAATATTAAAACTCGAATTTCATTAAGCTATAACCTTACAAATAAAATAATGAATTTCAAAGGCATTATCTACTCCAACACACTTATGATTATATGTGCAACAAAATCTTTGTATAATACAAGGAAAACATCAATATTACTTATGTACTACCCAGAAACCTTGAAAAATCATAATAATTATAATAAATGTCCAAAAGAAAGCTGGGTGGGGTGGCACATGCCTATGATCCCAGGGACTCAGGAGACAGAGGCAGAAGGATCACAAGTTCCAGGCCAGAGGCAGCCTGCATAACTTAGTGAGACGCTGTCTCAAAATAAAAAGTAAAAAGCCGGGCGTGGTGGTGCATGCCTGTAATCCCAGCAGCTCGGGAGGTGGAGACAGGAGGATCGCAAGTTCGAGACCAGAGGTAGTCTGCATAACTTAGCGAGACCCTGTCTCAAAAAGTAAAAAATGCGCTGAGGGTGCAGCTCAGTGGTCCAGCACATGCAGAGCATGTAAGCATGAGGCCCTGGGTTTAAACCCCAGTACCGCAAATAATAATAATAATAATAATAATAATAATAAATATAAATATAAAATAAAAATAATAAAAAGTAAAAGATGGCCTGGGGGTGCAGCTCAGTGGGAGAGAACTTGCAAAGCATACATGAGGCACTGGGTTCAACCGCTCAGTACTGCAAAAAGAAAAAAATAAAAAAGGCAAGAAAAATGTAATCTTCAGAGTTAAACATAGACTAAACATAGAATTTGCATATAACCTAGCAATTCTCCTTTTTATACCCCTAAGGCTATTTAAGACATGTTCACCAAAACAATTTGTTCATAATAACATTGTTCATAAGAGCCCAAAAGTAAGAACAACCCAAATGTCCATCAACAGAAAAATGGATAGAAGAAATCTGATATATTTATATAATGGAATTATATCACCAATAAAAGGAATGAAATATTTACTAATGTACGACATGGATGAACCTTGAAAACACTGTGCTGATGAAGGAAATCAGACACAAAAGGCCACATGTTGTATGATTCATTGACAGGAAATGTCAGAATATGCAACTCGGTAGAGACAGATGGATTAGTGGTTGCCTAAGGGTGAAGAGAGGGAGGGTTGGGAAGTTACAGCTAAGGGGTATGGGACTTCCTTCTGAGGTGATAAAAATGTTCTAAAATTAGAGAGTAAAGATGGTTGTACAACTCTGAATATACTAAAAACCACTTACTTGTATACTTTAAAATGGTGAATTATAAAAGCCGGGCGTGGTGGGCGCACGCCTTTAATCCCAGCGGCTCAGGAGGCAGAGGCAGGAGGATCGCAAGTTGGAGACCAGAGGCAGTCTGCATAATTTAGCAAAACCCTGTCTCAAAAAGTAAAACAAAAAAATGGGCTGGAGGAGGCAGCTCAGTGGTCCAGCACTCGCAAAGCATGCAAGCGCAAGGCTCTGGGTTCAACCCCCAGTACCCCCCCACACACACACACAAAGGTGAATTATATAGTATGTGCTTGACATCTTAAAACAAGATAGAAATAATAAAGCTAATGAAAGCTTAGCCTATTAAATAGATGCGAAATAAAATGATTTAAATGTCAAGAACATGACAAAGAATACAAATTTATTCCCTTAAAAAATGGTACACCAGGCCGAGCACGGTGGCACATGCATGTAGTCCCAGCAACTTGGGAGGCAGAGGCAAGAGAATCACAGGTTTGAAGCCAGAGGCAGCCTGCATTACCTAGCGAGACCCTGTGTCAAGATAAAAAATAAAAAATGGGCTGAGGGTGCAGCCCCATGGTAAAGCACTTGCAAAGTATATGCAAGGTCCTGGGTTCAACCCTAAAGTACCGAAAAGGAAAAAAAAAAAAAAAAAAGATACACTATGCCTATTGACCAGCAACAAATAGTTTTAAATTATAATTTTTAAAAAATTATACCATGCAAGGTACCTAGGAACTAATCTTTAACAAATGTACAGTAATTTTATACATAAAATTCTAAAAATCTTATTAAAAGATTAAGATATAAGTGGGAAAATTTTTGGTTTGGTTTTTTTGTTTGTTTGTTTATTTGGTGGGTGTTTGGTTTTTCTGAGAAAGGGTCTCATTATGTAACCTAAGCTGTTGTTGAACACAAAATCTTCCTGCCTCTGCCTCCCAAGCACAGGGATCACAGGCATGTGACAGACACCATGCCTGGGAAGACCTTTTTTTTTTTTTTTTAAATCAGGGTCTCACTAAGTTCCATAGACTGCCTCTGATCTCGAACTTGTGATCCTCCTGCCTCCATCTCCCAAGACGCTAGGATTACAGGCATACACCACTGAGCTCAGCACACTTTATTATTATTATTAAATAGTTTCATGAACCAAATTTATGAGCAGAAGGACTCAGTGTTACAAGGATAAAAGTCCTCCCTGACATACGCAATTAAAAAAATCTCAGCCATACATAAAAATATTGGCCAAGACCACTAGCAATAATGCAATAAGACTACCCTACCAAATATTATGGATTATTATACAGCTATAAAGATAATTAAAAACAAATGTACTGGCATGAATTCAGGATAGAACAACTTAAAGGGTCCAGAAACAGATACTTTCATATTTTAAAATGTGATCTATAACAGATGTTGCATTGGCGGATCAGTGAGGAAAGGATAGACAATTCCATTGGAATGGTATCACCTACCATGGAAGAAGTTAGAAATTTTCATATGCAGTGACAGAGATGCTACAAGTATTTGGGGATAATGAATAAAAGCATTCTGCTTCACCTGGCACACTCTTGTATAGTAACCATACCCAAAAAGCCAAAAATGCCACAGCTCAGAAATTCTGACTTAGTCACATGTAGTGGCTCACGCCTGTAAATCCAGCAAATTGGGATCTGGAGGCAGGAGGATCACAAGTTCAAGGCCAGAGGCAGCCTGCATAACTTAGTGAGACCCTGGCACAAAGTAAAGAAGTAAAACGTGGGCTGGGAGTGCAGCTCAGTGGTAGAGCACTTGCAGCAGCCTGTGTGAGGCCCTGAGTTCAACCTCCCAGTACAAGACAGAAAGAGAGAAAGAGAGAAAAGAAAGAAAAGGAAGAAAGGAAGGAAGGAAGAGAGGGAAGGAGGGAGGGAGGGAGGGAGGGAGGGAGAAAGGAAGGAAGGAAGGGAAAGAAAAATCCTGACCTAGTCAATAAATGTTGTTGTCAGATGGTTAGGTGCTGTTGATTGAGTCCGTGACCCTCATAGGGTTTTCAGTGGCTGTTTCACGATTGCTTTGGGAGTGGATTGCTGTCTCCTGTTTTTGTAGTGCTGGGAATCGAACCTGGCTCCTCAGAGAGTGCGGAGAAGCACTCTACCAACTGAGCTAAATCCTAGTCAAAAAACAGTACTGAAATAATTCATAGTGCATATGGAAAAAATAGGATTATGTCCCTGCTACAGACAACATACAAAGGACAATTCTGGATGGATTAGAAACTAAAATGTGAAAATTATAAAAGCCACAAACCAGGAAAAAATATTTGCAATACACTTAACAAAGGATGTGTATCTCAGTGATGAATTGTATTTGGTTACTAACAGTAACAAAAATAACAGTGGCTTAAACAAGATAAAGGTTTACTTTTTTCTCTCATAAAAAAGATAAGTCTAGAGAAAACCCTATGAGGGTCATTATGAGTCAGACATGACTCCATGGCACCTAACAATAACACAGAGACAAGTATTAAAAAGCTGACATGAAGCCGGGTGCTGTGGCACACCCCTGTAATCCCAGCGGTTTGGGAGGTGGAGGCAGGAGGATCACAAGTTCGAGACCAGAGGCAGTCTGCATAACTTAGAGAGACCCTGTCTCAAAAGGTTAAAAAATGGGCTGAGGGTGCAGCTCAGTGGTCCAGCACTTGCAGAGCATGCCAGCGTGAGGCCCTGGGTTCAACCCCCAGTACCGGAAAAAAAAAAAAAAAAAAAAGCTGACATGGTGCCTCCAGGGATATCAGGACCCAGTTTCTTTTTTTCTTTTTTCTTTTTTCATTTTTATTTATATTTATTTATTTATTTATTTATTTATTTTTTGCAGTGCTGAGGAGTTGAACCCATGGCCTCATGCATGCTTTGTAAGCACTCTACCACTGAGTGCACCCCAAGCCTATTTTTCACTTTTGAGACAGGGTCTCACTAAGTTACATAGGCTACTTTTGGCCTTGAACTTGCAATCCTTCTGCCTCAGCCTCTGGAGTCGCTGGGATTAAAGGCATGTGCACCGCACCTAGCTTCCCAGTTTCTTCTATCATTTCTATCTTCAGTGATGCTTCATGGTCTGAGACGCCTGCTATACACATTTCCCCAAGAGAAGTCCAAGCTGCCTTCTGTAGAGATCCCTGAGTCTGTATAACTTAGAAAGGCAGACCTTGAATTCCCAGGGTCAATTAATGTAAAAAGTGATTCTTGGGTGATGTTGGACTCACTTTGACAAGGGGAGTCTTTTTGATGGCTGTCCTTCGTAGAGGAAATTTTGTCTAGTTAGTCAGGAAGGAGATGATGATTAAGAGCATATTTTGGTATTCCTTTCCTCTTCAATCCTGCACCTCCAGGCTTCCCTGCAGGGGCAGAAGTAACCTGCAAGAGAATTTTTTTTTTTTTAATGTAAGCTTCCCTGCCCAGCCCTACCCCTCCAAGTTGAGGACCAAATGCTGAACCTTGCACTGAGCTACATGCTACAAGTGAAAATTTTAAATAACAATATATACTTGCCTAATGAGAAAAAAAAAAGTAATAGTTCACAAATGTCAAACAAGTATTTACAGTGTTGGAGAAATTTAGTTCTTCTTATTGTTGTTGTGCTTTCGAGTTGGGTCTAATTCATAGTAACCCTATGTTCAACAGAATGAAACACTCCCAATTCTGTGCTAGGCACATGATCTTTTTAATGATTAAGCCCGTTGTTGCAGACATTGTGTCAATCCATCTAGTTGTGGGTTTTCCTTTTTTTCGTTGACCTGTCACTCTCCTTAACATGATGTCCTTCCCCAGGAACTGGTCCCTCCTAACTACATGTTCCAAATATACACGTAAGACTCAGCCTAGCCATCCTTGCTTCCAAGGAGCAGTCTGGTTGCACTTCTTCTAGGACAGATATTTTGGTTCTTTTAGCCACCCATAGTATATTCAGCACCATAATTCAAAAGCATCAATTCTTCTGTCTCCCTTATTCAACGACCAGCTTTCACAACCATATGATACAACTGAAAATACCATGGCATGAGTCAGGCGCACGTTTGTCTTCAATGTGACATCTTTACTTTTCAATACTTTAAAGAGGTCTTTTGCAACAGCTTTTCCCAATGCAAAGCATCTTTTGGTTTCTTGACTGCTGCTCCTGTGAGTATTGATTATAGAACCAAATAAAGCAAAATCTTGGACAACTTCAATCTTTTTTCCATGTATCATGAAGTTGCTTACTGACTCAGTTGTAAGGATTTTTATTTTGTTGATGCTGAGGCAAATCCATACTGAAGGCTGTGTTCTTTGATCTTCATCAGTAAATGTTTCAGATCCTCTTCACTTTCAACCACCAGAGTTGTGTCATTTGCATAATGCAGGTTGTTAATGAGTCTTCCTCCAATCCTGATGCTATATTCTTCTTCATAAAGTCCAGCTTCTCAGATTATTTGCTCACCCTAGAAACTGAAGATGTACAGTGATAGGATACAGCCCTGACACACATCTTTCTTGGCTTTAAACCAAACAGTGTTTCCTTGTTCTGTTTGAACAACTGCCTCCTGGTCCATGTACACATTCCTCATGAGTACAATTAGGCGTTCTGGTATTCCCATGCTTCACAGTGTTATCCATAATTTATTATGTTCTACACAGTCAAATGCCTTTGCATTGTTGATAAAACATAGATACCTTTCTGATATTCTCTGCTTTTGGCTAATATCCATCTGACATCAGCAATGATGTCCCTGGTTCCACACACTCTTCTCAATCTGTCTTGATTTTCTGGCAGTTCCTGTCTATATACTGCTTCAGTTGCTTTTGGACCTTTAGTAAAATTTTGCTTGCGTGTGATATTAATGATATCATTCGATAGTTTCCACATTCAGTTGGATCTCCTTCCTTGGCAATAGGCACAAATATGGATCTCTTCCAGTCAGTTGGCCAGATAGCTGTTTTCCAAATCTCTTGGCATAAACAAGTTAGCAGCTCCAGTGCTACATATGTCTGTTGAGACATCTCTATTGGTATTCCATCAATTCCTGGAGCCTTGTGTTTCACCAATTCCTTCAAGGAAGCTTCCACTTTGTCCTTCAGTACCATTTGTTCCTGATCATATGCAACCTCTTAAAACGGTTGATCATCCATCAATTATTTTACATATAATGACTCTGTATATTCCTTCCATCCTTTTTTTGATATTTCCTGCATTGTTTAATATTTTCCCTGTAGAATCTTACACTATTGCCACTCGAGGCTTAGAAGTTTTTCTTAAATTCCTTAAGCTTGAGAAAAACAGAGCATGTTCTTCCCTTTTGGTTTTCTGTCTCCTGCTCTTTGTACATGTCATTATAGCATTTGATTTTGTTTACAGTTGTGCCTCCTCATTTTGAGTGATGCCACATCAGCAAATGGAGGTCGCTAGGGCTTTACTCCATTTCCATCATTAAGACTCTGCTTTGAGAAGGCAACTCTTCCCCAGTCATTTTTTGAGTGCCTTCCAACCTGGGGACTCATATCTCAATAAAGCTATTAAAGACTTTTTAAAAAATGTTCACACTGGCTGCTCTTAAAGAATGGGTTGTACTGGGACCAAAGGGGAAATAAGAAAATGTTGTCAGGGATAGAGAAGGAGTCTAGGAGAGAGAAATGATGGATTACAGAGGTGGGTAAATATTTTCAAGCACTATATCTGACAGTGTTTCTCTGCTATTCATAGGGATTTTTTTTTTTTTTTCTGGTACTGGAGGTTGAACCCAGGGCCTCGTGCTTGCATGTTCTGCAAGTGCTGGACCACTGAGCTGCACCCCCCCGCCGCCCATTTTTTTAATTTTTGAGACAGCTTCTCTCTAAATTACACAGACTGCCTCTGGTCTTGAACTTGCCATCCTCCTGCCTCCGCCTCCTGAGCCGCTGGGATTACAGGCGTGTACCACCACGCCCGGCTTCATAGGTTTTTCAATGATTGTTTCCGGGGAGCTGGGGTTTAGCTCAGTTGGTGGAGTGCTGCTCATTACTTTTGAAGAACCTGAGTTTGATCCCCAGTACTGCAAAAATGAGAGAAGGACATGGCTACCCACTCTCAAAGCACTCTCAAAAACAATCATCCATTGAAAACCCTATGAAAGTTGCTATAATTCTGATCTGATTCGATGGCACCTAACAACAACAACAACTGTTTTGAGAGAGGGCTGCCAGGTCCTGCTCCCTAGTCTGTCTTAGTCTGGAAGCTCAGCTGAAACCTGTCTACCATGGGTGACCCTGCTGGTTTGTGTAACATTGGTAGCATAGCTTTCAGCATCACAGCAACAGGCAAGCCCACACAGTAGGGAAAACTGACAGAGACATGGGGCCACTAGGGTGGCCATAAACAAAAAAAAAGAGAGAGAGAGAGAGAGATGATGAGTGAGGGTAAGGACAAGGAGAAATGTTAGAAACAAAGTATGTCCCCAAAAGGCTCATGTGTGGAAGGCTTGGTCTGGGGGCAACATTCAGATGTAGCGCTTTGGGGAAGCAATTGTATCATAAGGGCATCGACCTAGTTAATGGGTTAATCCATTGTTGGATTTATGACTGAATGGTCTACTGGGAGATGGTGAAACTGGAAAGTAGGGCCTCCCTGGAGGAAGTGACACATCTCTTTTAAGGGTATGTTTTGTCCCTGGCATATCCCTCTCTCCATCCCTTTCTCTCTCTCTTTCCAGGCCACCATGAGGTAAACAATCTTCTCTCTCACATGATCCTGCCGCCATGACATTGTGCCTCACCACAGGCCCACAGCAATGGAGCAAGTCGACCATGGACTAAAACCTCTGAATCCATAAGCCAAAATAAACTTTTCCTTCTTTAAAAAGTGACTTTCTCAGGTGTTTGATCATAGCGACAAACAAAACTGACTAATACAGAGCCCTGTTTATAAGCTACTGGTGAGGATGTAAAATGGTATAGGCAGTTTTATTGTTATTGTTTGTTTTGGTTTTTGGTTTTGTTTTGTTTTGTTTTTTGAGACAGAGTCTCACTATGTAGTCCTGGCTGGCCTGGCACTCACTATATAGATCAGGCTGGCCTTGAACTTGTAGTGATCCCTCTGCCTCAGCCTCCCTAGTGCTGGGATTACAGGCATGCACCACCATGCCCAGCTTGGTATAGCTACTTTGGAAAACAGTTTGGCAGTTCCTCAAAAAGTTAGACAAAGAGGTTAGGGGTGTTGCTCAGAGGCAGACAGCTTGCCTAGCATGTGGGAAGCCCCAGGCTAAATCTTCAACATGGCAAAAAAACAACAAAATAAAGTAAAATAAAATAAAATATAAACTTACTATATGATCCATAAATTCCTTTCCTAGGAATATACCCAAGAGAAATGAATATATACATCCACCCAAAAACTTGTACAGGAACATTTACAGCAATCTCATAATAGCCAAAACAATCTAAGAATCCATCATCGGACGAATGAATAAATACAATGTGGTATATTCACACAAGGGAATATTGTTGGCAATGTAAAGGAAGTGTTGCTATATGCTACAACATAGATGAACCTTCAAAACATTATGCTAAGTAAAGCCAGTCACAAAAGACTGATATAGTAGGATTCTAATTATATAAAATATCTAGAAAACACAAATCCATAGAGGTAGGAGGTATATTAGTGGTTTCCTAGGACTAATGGGGAATGAGGGAGTGGCAGTATATGGAGAATGACTGCTAGGAGTAAAGAGTTTCTTTTTGGAGTGATGAAAATGTTCTAATATCGATTGTGGTGATAGTTATGGACCTCTGGGAATATACCTCAAAACTACTGAATTGAGCCAGATGTGGTGGCATATGACTGTAATCTCAATATTCAGAAGGTTGAGGCAGGTAGATTGTGAGTTCAAGACCAGTCTGGGCTACATAGCCAGATCCTGTCTCAAAAAACAAATGAACAAACAAAAAAGAAACAAAACAAGCAACAAAAACATATTGATATATATTTTAATGGGTGATTTGTATGATATGTGATTAATATCTCAATAAAGCTATTGAAGACTTTTAAAAAAATGTTCACACTGGCTGCTGGTTGAAGAATGGGTTGTTCTGGGACAAAAGGGGAAATAAGAAAATGTTGCCAGGGATAGAAAAGAGTCTAGGTGAAATGAGATTACAGAGGTGGCACTGAGACAGAGTGAAGCAGGTGGATTATTAAGACATTGTGAAAAGTCCACAGGAGTTGCTAATGGATTAGACTTGGAGGATGAGGGCAAGGGAGGAATGATTCCTGAGTTAGAGAAAGGAAACCCAAGAAACAGCACACAATCAGCACATCTCATCCCATAACCAAGATGTACTCTGTGTTAAATCGGGATTCACATCAGGGTCCTTTTTTTATTTTTCAGTACTCAGGGGTTGAACCCAGGGCCCCGCACGTGGTAGGTTAGTGCTGTACCATTGAGTTGCACCCTCAGCCTCATTTTATTTTTTATCTTGAGATAAGGTCTTGCCAACTTGTGCAGGCTGCCTCTGGCCTCGAACTCATGATCCTCCTGTCTCAGCCTCCCAAATTGCTGGGATTACAGGCTTGCAACATGGAGCCTGGCTCAGATCAGGACTGTGGACATGGAAGGGGTTGGGGCCGACGTTCTACAACCCCTTCCACGAGGTTCACATTGCCAAACTCTCAGCCAGCAGCTTTGCCCACTGCTCTAATGGCCTTGAACTCCCTCCTGCCTCTTCCGAGACCCACTCTGGACAGTTCCCCCAGCTCCTCGCCACACAGATCCTTTCCTCTCAGGCCCCACCCCTTTTGGACTCTGATCAATTCCCTCTTGGGATCCAGTTCAGAATGTGGACTTTTCTCTCATGACCCTATGAGAAAGACTTTGCACCTCCATCGCCTGTGACCACAAGGAACTTGAGACATTTCCAGTACTTGATTCTAACTTAGGACAGGGTGAGCGGAGGGAGCCTCAGAATCTGGAATTGTGCTCTAGACCAGCAGGACTCCCGAGACTGGGTCCCATTAATTGATTACTGCTATGTGTTAAGCATCCTGCAGCTGTAGCCCTGTGGCATTTGATCCTGTCAGATCTCGGAAGCTAAGCAGGGTCGGGCCTGGTTAGTACCTGGATGAGAGACCACCTGGGAACACCAGAGGCTGTAGGCTTGGGAGAAGGACCTGGCAACCCCCTCCCAAAGGTCAATCTGCCATTGAAAACCCTATGAACAGCAGAGAAGCACTGACAATAGTGTTTCCCCTGTTGTACAGAGGGTCGCTATGAGTCGGATACCGACTCGACGGCACCTAACAAAAACAACAACGTGTTAAGCACCTTGCAAAGGATTGCTAACATTTACTGGATGCTCAGGTTGTGCCAAGTACTCCTCCATGCACTTTGAGCTGAGTCATTTAGTCCTTAGATTATGAGATTCTCTCCATTTTACAGATAAAGAAATCAAGCCACAGAGAGGGAATCGTCTCTTGCCTAAGAGTATCAAGTGGCAGCTCAAGGGTTCAAATTGCCAACATGACTGGAACCATAATCTTTCCTTTGTTTGTTTGTTCCTTTTGTTTTGTTTTATTTTTGAGATGGGGAGTCCTAGGATGGCCTCCACCTTCTTATCCTTTGCCCTCCTGAGTGCTGGTACCGGCTTGCACCACCATGTGGGGTTTACTCTGGTTGATTTTTTAGAATGGTTACAATAGGAACTTGATGGGCTGAGATTTAGCTCAGTTGGTAAAGCCCTGTTCTGCAGTCTCTGAGGTCCCGGGTTCAATTCCCAGCACCACAAAAATGGGAGATAGGACTTGGCAATCCACTCCCGAGGCAATCCCAAAGCAGTTGCCATTGAAAACCTTAAGAAGATCACTATGAAGCGGATACAACTTGATGGCACCTAACAACAACAATAACAACAACAACAATAACAACAACAACAACAACAACAACAGTAGGACCTTGTGTGTTACTGTGATGCTGAAAGCTATGCCACCGGTATTACAGACATGAGCAGGGTCATCCAGCAGGGGACAGGTTTCAGCTGAGCTGCCAGACCAAGACAGACTAGGGAGAAGGACCTGGCAGCCCACTCCTGAGACAATTAGCCATTGAAAACCCTATGAATAGCAGAGAAACACTGTCAGATATACTGCCAGAAAATGAGCCTCCCAGATTGGAACACACTCAAAAGACGACTGAGGAAGAGTTGCCTCCTCAAAGCAGAGTCTACCTTAATAATGGAAATGGAGCAAAGCCTCAGGGACCTGCATTTGCTGATGTGGCATGACTCAAAATGAGGAGGATGGAATATACAGGAACCAAATTGACTACATTTGTGGAAAGAGACAATGGAAAAGCTCGATATCAAAAGTCAGAACAAGACCAGGTGCTGATTGTGGATCAGAGCATCAACTGCTCATATGCAGGTTCAAACTGAAACTGAAGAAAATTAGAACACATGTACAAGACCCAAGGTAAAACCTTGAGTATATCCCACCTGAATTTGAGAGACTACCTCAAGAACAGGTTTGATGCATTAGACACTAATGATAGAAGACCAGACAAATTGTGGCATGACATCAAACACATCATTCATGAGGAAAGGAAAAGGTTATTAAAAAGATGGGGGAAAAAAAAGACCAAATTACATGTCAAAAGAGACTCTGAAATTTGCCCTTGAAGGTCAAACAGCTAAAGTAAGAGGAAGACATGATGGAAGCCAGGTGCAGTGGTGCATACCTATAATCCCAGCAGCTCGGGAAGTGGAGGCAGGAGGATCGCAAGTTCGAGACCAGAGGCAGTCTGCATAATTTGGCCAAACCCTGTCTCAAAAAAGTTTAAAAAAAAAAAAAAATATATATATATATATATATATGGGCTGGGGGTGCAACTCAGTAGTCCAGCACTTGCAAAGCATGCAAGCACGAAGCCCTGGGTTCAACTCCCAGTACCACAAAAAAAAAAAAAAAGGGAAGATATGATGAAGTTCAAGAACTAAACAGAGCAGGGTATGGTGGTGCACACCTGTAATCCCAGTGACTTGGGAGGCAGAGGCAGGAGGATCGCAAGTTCGAGACTGGAGGCAGTCTTCATAATTTAACGAGACCCTATCTGAAAAAGTAAAAAAATAGGCTGGAGGTGCAGCTCAGTGGTCCAGCACTTGCAAAGCATGCAAGTGTGAGGCCCTGGGTTCAACCTCCAATACCGCAATAAATAAATAAATAAATAAATTAATTAATTAAATAAAATAAAAAACAAAGAACTAAACCTAAGATTTCAAAGCACAGCTCAGAAAACAGCTACCTGTTTGGAAGAGATCCATGTTTGTGTGATTCTCAAGAAAGGGGATCCAACTGAGTGTGGAAATTATTGATTATTAATAGCACACGCAAGCAAAATTTTGCTAAAGAACATTCAAAAATGACTGCAGCAGTATATAGACAGGGAATTGCCAGAAAAATCAAGCTGGATTCAGAAGAGGGCATGGAACCATCATTGCTGATATCAGATAGATATTAGCTAAAAGCAGAGAATATCAGAAAGATGTCCATCTATATTTTATTGACTATGCAAAGACACTTGACTGTGTGAATCATAACAAATTATGGATAACATTGCGAAGAATGGGAATACCAGAGCACTTAATTATGCTCGTGAGGAATGTGTACATGGACCAGGAGGCAGTTGTTCAAACAGAACAAAGAAACACTGCCTGGGTTAAAGTGAAGAAAGATGTGCATCAGGGATGTATCCTTTCACTCTGCTTGGTTTAAGTGAAGAGGATTTGAAACATTTACTGATGAAGATTAAAGAACACAGCCTCCTGTATGGATTGTGATTCAATGTTAACAACAACAACAAAAAATCCTTACAACTGGGTCAATACACAACTTCATGATAAATGGAGAAAAGTTTAAGATTGTCTAAGATTTTGCTTTACTTGATTCTACAACCAAATACTCTCAGAAGTGCAGTCAAGAAATCAAAAGACACATTGCATTGGGAAAAGCTGTTGCAGATGACTTCTTTAAAATGTTGCAAAGTAAAAATGTCACTTTGAAGACAAAGGTGCGCCTGACTCATACCATGGTATTTTCAGCCACATCATATGGTTGTGAAACCTGGCCTTTGAATTAGGGAGATAAGAGAATTGATGCTTTTGAATTATAGTGCTGGAAATGAATACTGAATATACCATGGATGGCCAAAAAAACCAACATCTGTCGTAGAAGTGCATCCAGAGTGCTCCTTGGAAGCCAGGATGGCTAGGCTGTGTCTTACGTATTTTGGACATGTTGTCAGGAGGGACCAATCCCTGGAGAAGGACATCAAGTTTGGAAGAGTGGCAGGTCAATGAAAAATAGGAAGACTCTCAATGGGATGGATTGAAATCATGTCTGCAACAATGGGCTTAAACATAAAAAAGATCATGTGCCTGCATAGATGGCGGAGTGTTACGTTCTATTGTATGTAGGGTCGCTATGAGTTGTACCTGACTTAAGGACACCTAACAACAAGTGGGAATAAGTGGTATCTCCTGGTGGGATTTTGTTGTAATGGGTTTTATGGTTTTGTTTTGTTTGATTTGGTTTGGTTTGGTCTTTTGGGTTTGGTTTTTTTTTTTTTTTTTTTTTTCACTACAGAAGGAGGGGTTGAACCCTGGACCAGGGCCTCACACGTGCATCTCCCATCTCCCCCACCCCATTTTTTAAGACAAGGTCTCACTATGTTACACAAGCTGCCTCTGCCCTCACACATTCTGTCCTACTGCCTCATCCTGTTGAGTCGCTGGGATTACCTGTGTGTGCCAGGGTGCTTGGCTCATTGCAGTTTTATTTTGCATTTCCATTTGATTATGTTACAGATTCTGTGGGTCAGAAATTCAAAGTAAGAGTACAGAGGGCCTGGCTCCATGGCATCTAGATCCTCAGCTGGAAACAGTCAAAGACTGGACATAAAGAGATAGGGTTGATGTCATCTGGAAGGGCCTTAACTCAAATACTTGGTAGGCTTTCGTGGTAATCTGCTTTGTCGTCAGCTAAACTATTGCCTGGAATATCTCCCCATTCTCTCCATGGTGGTCTCACTGCGTGGGGTAATTTGGGCTTCATCAGAGCATAGCCACTGGGTTTCAAGAGCAAATGTTCCAAGAGAACTAAGACAAAAGCTGTACTACCTCTGAAGTCACAGTGTCACCTATGGCAGGGTCAGATTCCAGTGGAAGGACATACATGCCTTTTCTTTTCTTTTTTTTTTTCTTTCCTTTCCTTTCCTTTTTTTTTTTTTTTTTTCCTTTAAGACAGGGTCTGAATATGTAGCCCAGGTTGGCCTCAACCTCACAAACCTCCTGCCTTAGCCTCCTGAGAACTGATCTGGGATGAGAGATGTGTGCCATCACACTGAGCTCATATACCACTTCTTAATGAAAGGAATTGCTACCACATTGTAGGAATAATTTATAGGATGGGGAGCCAGGCGCAGTGGCGCATACCTGTAATCCCAGCGACTTGGGAGGCAGAGGCAGGAAAACCGCAAGTTCGAGACCAGTGGCAGTCTGAGTAATTTAGCAAGACCCTGTCTCAAAAAGTAAAAAAAAAAAAAAAAAGGGCTGAGGATGCACCTCAGTGATAGAGCACTTGCAAAGCATGTATGTGTGAGGTCCTGGGTTGAACCTCCACTACTGAAAAAAAAAAAAAAATTACAGGATGGGAAATCTTGTGGCCATCTTTGGAAAATATCTGCCAGTGCCAAGAACCTGAGCACTACTAAAAAACATATAACAGAAAAATTAACAATTCATAATTCCAACCTCAGCTGATTTCTTGATACCACATAGAAATCTTACGTCGTTTCTCTACTCAACGTGCTTCAACTTGCAGTGGTTATTTGAAACTTTCTCTGCTGTAGAAAGCATAGTGTATGTTTTACTTTAATACCATTCTCAATCCCTTTTCCCCCTGACAATGTTCACTAAAGAGGTGGAAAACGCTAACCTCTCACTTTCCTAGCTTCTCTTGCATCTATGCAACACTGTTCTGTCCAGTGAGATGTAAGCAAAAATCTGCTGAGGAACCTCTGGGTAAGCTCCTGTCTTGAACAAGAAAATGATGCATGGAGTGGAGGCAGGCAGCCATATTGCAATCCTTGGGCAAAAGGCCAAAAGAATTATTGAATCCTGAGAGGAAGGCCAAAAGAAGTGCTGGCCCCAATATCATTGAGCCAGCGAACCAGTGCATCTGCCTATCTCCAGGCCTTCTATCCTATGAGAAAATAAACCCTTATTTGTTTAAGCCCCCAGATTATTGATCAATCCAAACTCAGAAAATAAAAGGACTTTATTTTGAGTTTTAGGAACTGCACTTCGGGAGACAGATTCAAACAGCTCTGAATCAGTATTCCAAATAAAGAAGTCAGGGAAGTTCGAGCCTAAGAGGGCAAGTAGTGCACAGTGATAAAAATTCTTTTTCAGAGAAATTCTGTTGAAATTGAGAAAGAACCAGTGCTGTATGACAGGGACTACGTGACTGATAGAATATAAAGAATGTATGCACTTAGTAAAACATGCATAAAACAGGAGTCCAGTAACTTCTTGACATGTGTCCTGAGTCTCTGGGCACAATGTAATAATCATCTGTTTTAGATGCCACAGTCAAAGGGTGAAAGTAACCAAAGCTCACATTGCTAGGCAGCAGCTGGAGTCCTGAGTAAGACTTTCTTCTTTGATGGTTTTCGGACTCCATTTTGAAAGCGCTTTCAATGTCCTTTTCATCATATTCATCCGTTTACTCGCACAATAATCAGACTTTCTGTTACTTGTAGGGGACACCCCCACACCCCTGGATTCCCCGCTTCTCCACTTTCTGTCTTTATAAAAAGTCTTCAGTTGGAAATTCCCTTTTCTCTGCCACCAGACCTACCTACTTACCTGCACCCACAGCCATCCTGCTTTCTCTTTCCCTCCTGATATTCTAGAAGAGGGGTCGCTATTCCATGGAGCAGGGAGTGGGAATGATCAGGGAGATGGTAATCTTACCTATATTTTAGATTCATCTTTCAGTTTGGGGTGTTTTTTTTCTCTCTCTACGTTTCATCAGCTATATAGCTTTCAAACGGCCACTAAAATAGCAAATATTTTCTCCGTAGATTGTAAGCTGCCCCCAATAAAGCCACTGTGCTAGATGCTGGGAGTGGCCAGGGCTGGGAAACCTATGCAGTCCCAGACAGAGAAAACTACTTACAAGGTAGAGGAATGGAGCCTTGGAGGAACTGAGCGGGCAGTGTGGCTGGGCGCAGAGAGAGGTGCCTGGAGCTCCGCAGGCGGGTCTGGGGAGGCAGGCAGAGGCCAGAGCGAGCTGGACTCTACAGACGAGGCAGGGTAATGATTTTGGTTTGCATCCTAAATCACCAGGACAGAAAGGGAATTAATATCTCTGAGCCTCAATTTCTATTTCGAAAATATGTTTTAGAACTATGTGCTTAACTGTCTTCCGCACTAGATGGATAGTGAAGGGCAAGACCTTGTGTTTTTATCCATTTGTATCGCTGGCGCTACGCACGTGGTGGCCGCTTGATAAAAAAAAGCCTGTTAGGCGAATAAATTAAGATTGTGGAGTCCTCCAGGGTTCAGTGATTAAGTCAACCAGTAGCAGACACTTCTCTCTCCGCACTTCACCCCGCCCCTTTCACCGCCCCGCCCCTTTCATCGCCCCGCCCCTCCCATCGCCCCGACAATCCAGCCCCGCCCCTTCTCTCCAGGCTTCCCGCCTCCCCTTCCAGGCCCCGCCCCCAACTGCGTCGCGAAGGCGGGGCGAGCGAGGCGGGCTTTACGGCAGCCGCGTTGCGGCGGGGCGGGGCGTCAGGCGGCCGGCGCGCTTGGCGGCAGCCGTGGGAGGCAGGCCGGCAAGCAGACGGCCTCGCAGGCGGGTGGCGGCGGCGGTGCTGGCTGGTGAGGGCGGGACGGAGTGAGTCACTGAGCGTGTGTGAAGGAGGGAAGGAGTGAGCAGCCCGCGCCGTCCGCCCGCAGCGCTCGCCAGACCCCTCGGCCGCCGCCTGTCCCCCGCCCCGCGCCCAGGCCGGGCCGAGCCGAGCCGGGTCGGGCCGGGCCATGCTGCTCACCGTGTACTGTGTGCGGAGGGACCTCTCCGAGGTGACCTTTTCCCTCCAGGTCGACGCCGACTTCGAGCTGCACAACTTCCGCGCCCTGTGCGAGCTCGAGTCCGGCATCCCCGCCGCCGAGAGCCAGGTACGCGGGACAGCGAGCGGGGCCTCCCGGAGCCTTCCCTCCCCGCCACGGGGCCTCGCCCCCTCCCTCCGCTGTCGGGGAAGGGCTGGGGGGTGGCGGGAGCGGGGACGGCCGTGCCCGGCTCGCCCCCGCAGCCAGGAGGGAGCTGGAATCGGTGGCCGCCTCCACACACCCTGGTCGTGGGGTGGGGTGCGGGAAGAGGGAGCGGAGAACTTGACCGCAGGCGCACCCACTGCAGCGTGAGGGGCACGTGGACTGCCGGGCGGCCCTCCCCACCTTCTGGCTCTTTGGCCTCTTCTCCCCCAAAGAATCCTGAGTGCGTGGTGTCGCAGGGGACCCAGGCAGCGGCCATGGGTTTGCGATAGGGGTTCGTACATCCTGCTTCTCCAACCAGAAATACCAGTTCGGATCGCTGGTAGATAGACGTTCGTCTGGTTTTTTGGACAGAGGTCCTGTTTGACTATACGCAGTTTACCTTTAAACGTACAAGTTTGCACTTCAGGTGAGGGAGAAAGTTTTGAGACTCGCTCTACTTCGTTTTGAGGTCTTTGGAAATGCTTCTTCCTCCTACCGTCTGCTTTTCTGGCTAAAATCTTTTTTCTTTCTCTCTCTCTTTCTTTCTTTTTTTAACAGTAATGATTGATTCAGCTCAAGCTGTTTGTTTCTCTCGGTTCTGCCCTGGTAGTAAGCCAAAATCCTTCTTTATTTGAAGTCACGATTCAGTTTACAGTTGAGTTGGGTCAGTTCAAAGCTCCGTGCTTTTAATAAGGATATTGGCTTGAAAATGCCCTCCTGTTTTCTCAGCGGGACTTGGTTTCATTTCTCTACGCTGCTTGCTGGAAAGGAGTTCAGACCTTGTTACATTTTAATAAGCAAAGCAATTTATTCTCGAAGTGCTTTGGGGGCTGCCACTGGTTTTTATCAAATAAGAATAGGTGACAGCCCCTGTACCCTTGACACTAAAACACATAGATACTACCTTGATAGCGTGGGCCTTGCAGGACATAGTCTAAACCTTGGGGGAAATTATAGAAATCTTCCAAGGCCCCAGAATGGGAATCTTGATTTCCTACTGCAGTTACGAAATGGTTCCAAAAACTGTTGCTCAACGACAGCTTGTTCTTCCCTGTCTTATGGTAAACAAATGTTCCAAAGTATGATTCCTTTGCACCATATGAACTTTAGGACCTTGGCATAAACCTATTCAGAGAGAATTTATTTCAGGGCACGAGGTGCCACTCAAATAGACAGTCTGGCAAAAGCTATGAAGAAATTAGTAAGAGGGCCCCCCTCTCCAACTTCCTTAAAAAAATTAATCCACAAAAACCTAGGAACCAGCTCCTGCCAGTGAATCTCTCATACTCAATGTGGACAGCTAGGAAAGGACAGTTGAGAGGGAAAATCAACTTTGCAGTTTTGGAAGGTAGCTTTTTCAATTCCTCTTTTTCTTCTAGCTGTCGGATTACCTGATGATAATCACTACCTGGAAGGGGAAATAAAAAGTTAAAATGTGAATTGATTTCATTATTAAGACTTGGGGAAGAACAGAGATTGAGATTCTGTCCCTGCACTTTACTTTACTTTTTTTTTTTTTTTTTTTTTTTTTGCCTTTCTGGGGATGAAAGCCAGGGTATTATGCAGGACAGGCAAGCTACACCTCAAACCCAATGCACTCTGAGAGGGCTGTAGAAAAAATTTAAGTAAATTAAAGTATCAGACTGAAAGAATTGTATGATCAAGGCAGACACCCTTCTCTGCTAATTTGGAATTTTAGGACCATTGTACTAGTTGAGCAATTAGGCTAATTTCACATTCTTACTTGTTTAGTATATCAGTGTTTTGGCATTCGCTTTCTTCCCAAACCAAATTAGCATATAGAAATTTAGGCTCCAGCTAGTATTAACCTGTATTAGATAGCTGTAAACAGTGGCCTGTTTTTCAAGTTTGCTCTGTTGGCTTCATTGTAACCTGACAACATAGTATCTATTTTAAGATGTGTGGTGGTCAGTAGTCTTTCACTGGCTTGTCTATCAGGCAGGAACAGGATCCACCCTAGACACTTGAGTCATTTCCTTTCATCAAATCATAAAAACAAACAACATTGTAGTTTTTACTCAGAAACCAACATTTTCATTTACTTGAGTTTCCCCACCCCCTTATTTACCTCCCAGGACTCCCTTTGCTCTCAGATTTCTCCTAGTCTCCTGGCCTGGAATAACCTCCATTCTCATTCCTTCACCTCCTGTTTCTGACTTCTTTTCCTCAAAGTTTTGTTTTTTGTGTGTGTGTGGTTGTTGTTTGTTTGTTTTGGGGAGGTTGGTTTTTGTTTTGAGACAGGGTCTCACTGTGTAGCCCTAGCTTGCCTGAAACTTGCTACCTAGGCCAGGCTAGCCTTGAATTTGGGGCTATCCTACTGCTTCTGCCTCTAGCTTCCTAGGATTACAGATGTGAACCGCCACACCCAGCCAAACATTTTTGTTCATATATCCCCTATCAGTAAAATGTTTCACAGCATGTTCCTCATTATGCATATATTATATATAAACTGATTTTTTGCACTGTACATGTGTATATACTATTACTCTATATGAAACATACTTAAGCATTATATATATATCACTACATCAATTATATACATGAAAAGATACATTATAAACAGACACAAAATAGAATTCAAGGAAGGATGAACTAAGTAGAAATGAAGAAAATTCTATTATTTTCTATTTTCTTCCTACACCCATGGAGAATACCTTGCTTCCCTGCCTTACATTGGATATCACTGGTTTGCAGTTCTATCTTTCATATCAGCATCAATTGTACATAAGCAGACACTTGAAAAAGGTGTTGATTTTTAACAGCTCTAGTCTGATTATAGTAGTTATAATGCAACGATAACAAATTTAGAATAGAAACAATCTGCACTTGGACATGTGATTAAAACTGGACTCGTTCCATCTCTTAATACAAGTGTGGGCTTAGAAGCCAGTCACGGCTCTGTGTGATGCTTTGATGCAGACTTGGCTGGGTGAACTTCAAACAATTATCAGAACTTAGCATCATTTTAAATTAAGGTCTTGGTATTTTAAAAACATCATAATTTACCTCTGTAGGTGGCATGTGGTAAAAACCTGTGCAGAATGGAGGGACCCTCAAAGGCATATTTAAATGTCAAGTAGTTGCAGTAACTGTATGATCCTGGAAATGCTGCTCTGCACACAGCATGATTTGTGGTTTGTAAAATACTAATTTAAGCCAATGGAAACTGAAAATCTCTATCATAGCTAGTTTTGGCATGTTTATTTTCTCAGGTAATTTCCATGTACTTTTTTCTGATAAATACTACATAATCATAATAGAAAACTTGTAACACATAGGGAAGGATAAAGAAGAACACAGTCACTTATTACCTCATAACCCAGAGATAACTGCAGTTTACTTTTTCTTTTTTCATTTTTCTTTTTTCCTGCAGTCCTGGGGGATTGAGCCCAGAGCCTTGCACCTTCAGCCCCCTTTTTTAAAAAGTTATTTTTTATTTTGAGACAGGTCTCTTGCTGAGTTCTGCTGGCCTCAAAGTTGGGATCCTCCTGCCTCAGCAAACTGCAGGCATGTACCAACATGCTTGGCCATGTTTTTTTGTTTGTGTGTTTGTTTTGTTTTGTTGAGATAGGATCTCACTCTATCCCAGGCTGGGCTTCAACTTACTATCCTGCCTCTACCTCATAAGTGCTTAAATCACAGGCATATATCACTACATCCTGCTAAAATGTAATTTTCTTTTCCCCCAGTGCTGGGGATTGAACCCAGGGCCTTATGCATGCTAGGCAAGTGCTCTACCAGTTATATCCCCAGCCAGTTTACTTTTTAATATGTCTTTTTCTGCGAGGCGTGGTGGCACACACCTGTAATCCCAGTGGCTCAGGAGGCAGAGGCAGGAGGATCACAAACTTGAGACCAGAGGCAGTCTGCATAATTTAGCGAGACCCTGTCTCAAAAAAGTAAAAGAAAAAAAAAATGGGATGGGTGTGCAGCTCAGTGGTCCAGCACTTGCAAAGCACGCAAGCACGAGACCCTGCGTTCAACCCCTATTACTGCCAAAAAAAACAAAAAAACCCACCCACACACACACACACACACACACACACACACACACTTTTTCCTAAGCTTTTCTCCTTTATATGTAGTTTATGTGTCTTTTAAACATGATAGGTCCTGAACTGTATAAACAGTTTATGTTACTTCAATCAACACTATGTTGTCTGCATTTTCCTACAACATTTTAGGTTCTTTCAATTTAATTTTAACAGCTGTATAATATATCATCATATTAGGTGTAGTGTAATTTATTTAACAAGTTTCCTGTTGATGAACATTTGAATTGGGGAGAATTGGAAGCAGTTATGAGTAACATTGCCATAGACATCCATATGCTTAAGGATTTGTCCCCCATTTGTGACTATTTTCTCAGGATAAATTGTTAGATACAGAATTTTGAGGTCGAAGGTATAAACTTTTTGAAAGGCTTTGAGTAACTCTTGCCAAATTACCTTACTGTAGGGTTGTAAAAGTCAAGCTGGCTGTTACATTGGATAATACATGTAAATAACTTGGCATATAGTGGGCACTCAATTAATGGTAGTATTATGAGGCCTGTTTGGGTGTGATTCCAAGGGTTTATGATAAGTGTATATGCTTAATGCTAGAAATGTATTGCTTAGATTTCTGTTGGCTGGAGGGTGTAGCCTAGTGTGCATGAGGCCCTGATTTTGATCTCCAGCACTGTGAGAAAGGCAGGGAGTAGGTGGGTTTCTGTTCATTGAAGACTCATTCAGAGACCAGAAAACATTTCCCCTCATGCTTAAAAGTTCTGGAGTTATATTAATTAGTCTATTGTTAAATGTTGATTAAGATTAGAGTTCAATCTCTAGGGTGCCTCCTGGAATAAGTACTAGCAATTGTGCCAGTTTCACAGATTTAGTCTTGTAGGTTTATGAAGGTCCTGGGGTCTTTTTATTTTGTTTTGTTTTTGTGCTAGTCTGTTCTTTTTCCTCTTCCTCCTCTTCCTTCTCTTCTTTTCTTTTCTATTCTTTTCTTTCTTTCGTTTTTTGAGACATGATCTCTCTGTGTAGCCCAGGCTGTCCTAGAACCCGCTGTATAGTCCAGACTGGCCTTGAACTCACATAGATCCTCCTGACTCAGCCTCCTGAGTGCTGAGATTACAGGCATGTGGCGCCCCACCTGGCTTAGTTTTCTTAGTAGCTGTGTGGCTGCTCCATGTGTTTCCCAGTTCATAAAATTGGACAGATAATGCCTATTTCATGAAATGATTATGAGACTTTAAATGAGAGGTTATGAGGATTAAGTGGGAGAGCAAGAACCTAGTTTGGGGCTGGTTTAGAAGTTCATTTAGTAGTAGCTGGCTAGTATTTTAATTTGGCTTTCCATATAGTGTCCAACCCAAAGGGAAGATTCAATGATCTTGTGGATAGGGTCGTTCTCCCCTCTCTTCCTCCCTGCACATTGCTGGAGATTGAGTCTAGGAGCTACATCCTCAGCCTCTGCACTCTTCCTGAGTGTGATTCCTCCTTGTAAATAAATCTTCCTTTATGTGTGTAGTCAGAATATCTTTGCCCCAACAGATTGATCATATACTTGTAAATATACTGACAGATGAGTTTGTCAACCTGAGAACTTAAAGAATAGTCCATAGACTACTGATGACTTCACTATGGTGGGTTTACAATATTGATGTCACTTAGTGCACCTAAACCTGTGACGCTTGTCACTTCTGATTTATGGTGGTTGACATTCCCACAAATTATGATGGCTGCTTGTACTGCAAAAAATCTGCATTGATTCTGATTACTGGCAGGCACATGCTTAAATAAAGGTGTGTGAGTGAGATGGTAGAGGGACAGTTGCAGTCCGTTGAGATGTCTTCACTCTGCAGGTTGAGGGTGAGAACTTACACTTTTTCTAGTCATGTATAAGATCTGTAAAGTATAATTAGACCTGCAAATTCTACAAATCAGGTTTTTGCTCATCCCCCAAAGGATTCAGTTTTGGAGAGTTAGTGCTTTTGCCCAGGTCAGTGCAAATTTTGAAAGCAGAATGACAGAATCACTTTTTTTTTTTTTCCTGTTTAAATGCTGTACTTTCCATTTCTGTGCCCAGATGACCTTACTAGGAGATCTTTGAGGACAGGTGAAGGAACACTGTAGGTTGATAGAGTAACTGAAAGAACTAGAAGGGACAGAGCTAGGGATGTGGCTCAGTGGTAGAGTGCTTGCCTACCATGCACAGGCCCTGGGTTCAATCCCCAGCACCACAGGGGAAACAAACCGGAAGGGACTGTTATAATGATTATCTACTCACAACTACTTGCATAACAAGTGGGAAATGCAAGGCCTGGACCAGCTTAGTGGTAGACCCTTCCCAGTGGTGTAGCCAATAAACAATATAGGTTGCTCAGTTCATGCATGTCACCCATTGTAAAGCAAATCCTTAGGAAGAAAATCTTTTAAAGCCCAAGTTTATTCTGAATACCTCTGGAGTATATAGTAATTCAGGACAGGTTTTACGTTTCTTTATGATAAAATCATAGTATGCTTTTGTGTATCCTGTTTTCCTTTCACAACGTATTATATTATCTACTTTTGTGTTCTTGGGTTTCCTTCAGTGTTTAATTACATACCATAAAAAGGGCACTTAACAGTACATTTATGAGCCTTTTTTCCCTATCTATGTTTAATCGTTCTCTCTTTGATTTCTTTCACTTTTATTTTCCCCTCATAAATGTAAGAATGATAAAACTTTGGAGATGGTGACAGAGGAGGAAGAATGAAGGAAGGGTGATACTTAGACTTGCAAATGTATGTAGAAGCTCCCATAAATGTGTGCACATTATCATCATTGTAATTGACATACCCAAAAGGTATCATTCCCATTTTCCTCATTGCTCAGAATTAGATCTAGGACAATACCTACTACTTCCGTAAATTTATTCATCCTTTAATTCAACAAATATTTGAGCATCAGTTGTTGAACAGGCCCAGTCCAATCTGATGGAGTTACCAAAACAGTCATTGTCTTCAAATAGCTTACATTTTAGTGGAGCAAAAAGACAATAAATAGGCAAATAAATATACAATATATTTGGTGAGAGTACATTTTACTTAAAATTTTTCGTTGTGCTGGGAATGGAATCTAGGGCCTCCTGCATGCTAGATAAGCATCCTAACACCGAGCTATACCCACAGCCCATGGTGAGGGTACGTTTTCAATAGGGTATTAGGGAAGAGCTCGGAAGAGGTAGTATTTGATCAGAGTCCTAAAAAAACTGACAGAATAAAGAACATTCCTCAGGTAAAGAAAGGGACAAGTGCAACTGCCCTGCGGGGAAGTTGATCCCTATTACTGAAGAAGAGCAATCATGATGTGACATTTGGATTTCCTTCTGGGTATGAAAGGAGTCCGTCAGAGCAGTTTGAGCAGGGAGTGATGTTAGCTGATTAAGAGGAAAACTGTGGTCCTGCTTTGTACCATGTTACTTCTTCGTGCCTTATACTGTGACATCTTTTCTCATTGTAGATTGTCTATGCTGAAAGACCTCTCACTGACAACCACAGATCACTGGCTTCTTATGGCTTGAAAGATGGAGATGTTGTGATTTTACGACAGAAGGAGAATGCAGACCCTCGACCTCCAGTGCAGTTCTCAAGTAAGACATCTTCTGAGGTGTAGCATCCTCTAATACAGGCATCTGTAGATAGTGGAGCATAGAGGTTCTGAGCTTTGCATTTGCTTTGTATTTATACCAGAGTATAGATCTTGACTCTGCCTGCTGTATTATCTCGGACAAGTTATTTGACTGCTCTAAACTGGTTTCCTCTTTTGCAAGATGATGTTGTTGTTAGGTGCCATCGAGGCAGGACTGACTCATAGCAACTCTGTGTACAACAGAATGTAATATTGCCCAACACAGTGCCATGCCTAGCACTATTGTCAGTGCTTCTCTGCTATTCATAGAGTTTTTGATGACTGATTGTTTCAGGAGTGGGTCCTTCTTCCTGCCATGTAGCACCCAGTATTCCCAGACAGTCTCCCATCCAATTATTAACCAGGCCCAACCCTGCCTAGCTTCTGAGATCTGTTGATATTGGATGCCTTCTACATAATTAATTCAGCTCCTAGAGCAGATGTAGGAATAATGCATGTGCAACTTTTGGCATTTAGCTTGCCTTTGGCAAATGTTAGCTTCTGTTGTTACCAGTGATTGTCATCCAGTAATCTTCATCCTAGGGAAGAACTTGGAGCCTATATAAGCCTGTGGTTGCTGACTAACTATTGCTACTTTGTGTCTGGCCAGTGGGTACTTGGTCTCATATTTTACTTGATCTCCTAGGTTGGTTGTGGGGAAGGAGATTCCTTTTTACAGTTGCTAGTCATGAACAAATGAAGCTCAGATTTTACATGATGTTGTTAAGGTTACATAGCTAATATATGAAAGCACAGGAATTAAAAATTATTGCTTTTTCCATTATGCAAAACTTGATAAACTTAAAGCAACTGGGCCACCACGTTCTGGTTCTTCTCTAGCAGTGTTAATCATGTAAAAAGAAACTGCTACCTATTTTGGATGCTCCATCCAGAATAGGTATTTATAGATTGGAGGTGTTTATAGATTAAAGAGGTTTCTGTGTCCCTGAATTACTCAGAATTATGTGCATGTGGGAGGATATGTGCATTTGATGGAAAAAAGACCCATAGCTTTCTTTAGATATTTAAAGAGATTCATGATCTACAAAAAGTTTGTAAGTCATGTAGAACTACTTGATGAAGTGTGTTAGTTTTTCCCACTCCTTGCCCTGTTCTGGTAGAGTTCTTTAAACAGTGTTTAGCTTCCAGGTCACCTGTTTTTAAAGTTTATGGTAACAGATGATAGGTGTCTTCGGTGATGACAGACTCCAGTTTAGAGCACAGTACTTCCATTCAGTCTGAAGATGGAGCTGTATTGAGACTATCAAGTGCTGGCTCCATCTGATCTGGATGGCATTACTCCCCTGAGGCTACTGCTGAACTTCAGAAAGAGTCGTGGTTTAAATATGCCAATCAATAAAAAACAATTCTTCCCTTAGTTCATTTGGTGAGGTTGTTGGTACTAGAGAGTGACTTTTCTTCTGTTCCCATATAGATAAGACAGCCAGCAGGTTGTTGTTTGGGCAGAGGGGTTGGTTTATGAAGTAAACAAGTTTTTCAAAATTATTTTGAAGTAAATGGACTCCCAAGATAATGTGTAATAGAGGTGAAGATAAAATTTTTCAATTTGCAAAGGAGGCCTGCCCATTGATGTTTTGGTAGCTGGTATAGATTAATGACCTCCCAGAGAGCTTGCCGTTCACCTCATCTTCTCAATGGTTAGGTGTTCTCTCACTGTGTCTTTTCTCTCTCAACATACATGCTGGCTGCCAGCTGAAGTCTCTTTGAAGACTAGTGGTTAGTTAAACCCACACTATGAGGCTAAAACCTTACACTTGAGTTTAAGCAGTTCTTTTGCATTTGAGGCACAAAAGGCTTCAGGATAGTCCTAGATTTGGGACAAATTTGACTATTAATTTTAGAGGTTGAAAAAAATGTAGATTTACTTGGGCCTGCCTCCTCACTCTGGCTCTACTTCTTTCTTTTCCTTTCACAGATTTATTGTGATAAAATTCACATACTATACAATTTACCTGTTAAAGGGCAAGATTCGATGATTTTTGGTATAGTCACAGAGTTGTACAACCATTACTACAATTAATTTGAGTTCATTTTCATCACCTATACTCGTTAACGGTCATTTCCTTTTTTCCCTTAAGCTCCACAAGTCTGCTTTCCTTCTCTGTGTGTTTACTTATTCGGAACATTTCTTGTAAGTGGAGTCATGCAATGTGTGAGTCCTTCGTGTAAGGATTAGTGCTCTGGTACTTTCCTTCCCTTTTAATAAGTTCATCTCAGTCTAGAGTATAGTTATTGAGACTGGTTTTAATTTTTTTAAAACATAAATAAAAACTTAACATCCAATTTGGAAAATTTTAAAAACCCAAGATTAGGGGTTGCCACTGTTGTTTGCCACCCTTTTCTGTTCCTTCCTATCAATTCCCTCTCTCAGACCTCAGTCTCTGTATTCAGAGTCAGCATGAGAAAGAGCAAGGGGGAAGGCATTAGTGTCTGTGATTGCCATTTGCTCCTTTTTCAGACCATGTATAAGCAGCTCTTCTGATGTTTCCTTCAACCATTGTTTTTATGGAGTCATTTGAGTAAACTTGATTACTCTTACCCCCCCACAGACTTACCCCGGATAGACTTCAGTAGCATAGCTGTCCCTGGCACATCAAGCCCCCGGCAGCGCCACCGGCCAGGCACCCAGCAGCCCCGTTCCTCTCCTGGAGAGACGGCGTCCTCTCCTCAGGGCTTAGACAACCCAGCCCTGCTCCGAGACATGCTGCTGGCCAACCCGCACGAGCTGTCCTTGCTGAAGGAGCGCAATCCTCCCCTCGCTGAAGCTCTGCTCAGTGGAAACCTTGGTAAGCGTACCCGTTTAGAAGCCTATCAGGCTGACAGGAGGAGTAGTTGTGTCACAGCAATAGTGGAGACTCAAGCAGTTGGTGTGTCCTGCCCACTATCACTGTCACTGTCTCATGATTTGGTGAACACATCATTTGAGAGGTAATTAGTGCTCAAGTCAAAGGCTGGGTTTGTGGTAGAATTTGAGAACTGAAACCCATGTAGATTTGTTTACTTTTTTCCCCTCAGTGTTTTTAGCAAAACATAAGCCAGGTTACTGATATTTTGACCTGTTCACTTAGTTCTTCAATTAAAGATCATTGCAAGCCAGCTAATCCCAGCTGAAATGCTTTTAGTTCCGGGACACAGCTGCAGTGGCATCAATCTTTGTGGCAAAATGGAAGCCCCATCATCTTCCACCCCAGGTTTACGTGGCAGCAGGGTTGTTGTCAGCAGTTTGTTTGGAACTGTATTTGAGCTATTCTTTTTTATTAAACAGAACATTTACTTTTAGTCTTTCTCTCTCTCCTCCTTCTTCTTCGTGGTCTTTTTCCCTTTTGAGATAGGGATAGGCTGGCCTTGAACTTGGACTCCTCCTGTGTGAGCATCCCAAGTGCTGGGAGTATATGCTCCCAAGTGCTGGGAGTAGTATATGCCTGTGCCACCACACCCATCTTAAAATTTTTTTTTGGCTTTTTGTTTGTTTGGGTTTGTTTTGTTTTGTTTTGTTATTATTTGGTTTTGTTGTGTGAGCAGTAGTTCACATGACTGTTATCTTGGCATCTTTAATTAACTGATTTCTTTCTTTTGTTTGTTTTTGCCTTATTGGGGCGGGAGTTGAGTACGATGCCTTGACCCTGCTAGGCAAGTGCTCAATCACTGAGCTGAACCATTTAGCCCATTTTTTACTTTGAGACAGGATCTTGCTAAATTGCACAGACTGCCACTGCCCTTAAACTCACAATCTTCCTGTGTCAGCCTCCTGAGTAGCTGGGATTATGGGTGCCCAGCTACTTTCCTTAATTTTTTGTCGATATATCTAATTGCCAAAGACCATGGTGATGGTACATTGAAGGTTACATGTTCAAATGCACCTCCAGATAAGAAGTATCAAAATAGATTTTTAACATATGTCTTATAATAGCAAACAATGTTTTCTGTTTACTAATTTTCCTGTCTATTTTCTGTCAAATCATACATTTTCAGTATTTAATTAATAGGCCTAACAGTGGTTTGTATTTAACTTATCTAGATAGGTTGTGGCAGAGAGTGTTATAAAGGAAATGAGACTAGATGAGGAAAAGAGGGATTATATAGTGCTGTGTTTTGTTCCTGGGTAATAGGATAATGAGGACAGTGGGGAGGGGAAGAGTGGAGACATTTATCTGCCACACAGCCATTCCTCACTGCTTTGAATTGGAAAGTGTTATCTGAGTGGAAACAATGTAACGGGCAACTTCTTAAAAGAATAAAAGATTTTTTTTTTGTTAGTACTAAGGATTGAACTCAGGGTGACCTACATGGTAGGCAACTGCTCTACGACTGAGCTGCACCTTCAGTCTGCCCTTTTTTTTTTTTTGGTGACAGGGTCTCACCAAGTTGTACATACTGCCACTGTCCTTGAACTTGGGATTCCTCCCATGTCAGCCTCCCAAGTAGCTGGGATGAGAGGCCTGCACTATGGCACCCCGTATACTGGTGGTGGTGGTGGTGGTGGTGGTGGTGGTGGTGGTGGTGGTGGTGGTGGTTGTTTGGTTTTGGGGAATTTTTTTTATTTCCTTTTAAAATACTGTTTCTTTATAATGAATTTAATGAAGAAATAGTCTTGCCTCAGAATAGAAAGCTAAGGCTCATTTCAAATAATTTTTAGGCATACTCTCTCTATTCTTGTATGTATATGTATGTTTGAGACAGGATTTTGCTGTATACCTCAGGTTGGCCTGGAACTTAGTCAGTAGCCTAAGCTGGCCTTGAATTTATGATCTTCCTGCCTCCACCTCCCAAATGCTGGGATTACAGATACTCGCCACAATATCTGGCTCTCTCTTTTACAGTTGTATTTTGAGAAACTGGTATGGAAGAGTACTGGTAAAGAATGAAAATGCTACCTCTGAATGTGTCAGAGGGAATATCCAGAACATTGTTAAATGGTAGCAATGATAAGTTCTTGTCTTGCTTCTGACTTTGAAGCTAAGGCTTACAGGATTTGTAACCATGAAAATTATGCTGATATTATATTTGAAGTAATTATAGCATATTTTAAAGAATGAAAATAGAGTGAAGCTCACAATTCCCCTTCCTTATTTTTGTAGAGAAATTTTCCAGGGTCCTGGTGGAGCAGCAGCAGGACCGAGCTCGGAGAGAGCAAGAAAGGATTCGTCTCTTTTCTGCTGATCCCTTTGATCTTGAAGCTCAGGCAAAGATAGAAGAAGATATAAGGTAATGATCTGTTCTCCTAACAAGTGAACCACAGAGCATCCAGATTTCCCATACTACAGGTCATCTGGCGTTAGTTGGACATGTGCTTGGAGGTAGCTTCTCTGTTTCAAGGTTGAGATAATAACCTGTCTTTTAGGTAATTCTGTTGTTTTCCATTTTCCACACTTTTTTTTTCTTTTGCAGTACTAGGGGTTGAACCCAGAGCCTCACACATGCTAGACAAGTGCATTGAGCAGCATCCCCAGCCCCTTTTGCATTTTCTGTTTTGAGGTAGGGTCTCTAAGTTACTGCCTCTGGCCTAGAACTTGTGATCCTCCTGCCTTTGCCTCCCAGGTTGCTGGGCTGACAGGTCTGTACCACAGCACCCAGCTCATTTTCCTCACATTTTGATTCAACATTGCAAAAAAGCACAAGTGCCTAACTTGATGGCTTTCTGTTCTGAAATTTTATGAAGTCTCTGAATAGCAAGCTGAGCATAAAGCCAGGTAGTTGACCTCAGGATCAAGCAGAAACTCCATCTGCTGAGATCACAAGGCTGATTCCATAGGTTGATTTTAGTCTCTTTTCTTAGACATGTTGAGTGAGTTCTGATTAAGTCCAGGGCTTGAAGATGATTGGATTAGAGACAGTTCTGCAAAAATGGAACCTTTTAGTCCTAAGTCTGCCTTCCTTTTGTTATTCTTTACTGTCTTCACTGGATAAACTGACTGCTTGACAGGTTTCCAGCTCCAATTTTGGTAATGCAGTGGTCTTCATCTGGGGCTGCATTAAAAGCATGTGAGAAGCTTTTAAAATTGGAGATACTTGGCCCCTTCCAAATCTGATGAATTAGAATCTTTTGGACTTGGGACCTGGGCAGATATAAAGATGCTAGTGCCAGTCTTGTCCACGTCACTAGTCACAAGCGAGATGCTATTTGAATAAAAGAACAGCTGCTCCCCTGCCCCCCATTAAGGTTTTGTTGCTAATTATAAAAGTCTTGGGGCTGGGATTTAGCTCAGTCGGTAGAGCACCTCTCTGCCATCTCTGAAGTCCCGGATTTGATCCCAGCACTGCAAAAATGGGAGAAGGACGTGGCAATCCATTCCTGAGACAATCCCAAAACATTCAGCCATTGAAAACTCTGTGAGAGTTGCTATGAATCTGGCACAGCTCATTGGCACCTAACAACAACAACAACGTAAAAGTCTTATTTTTACTAAGAAGCACATAATTATAAGGATACTCCTCTTAAACTGAGAAGGATAGGGGCTTTTAGGGTCTGTGCTGTCATCATTGGTTAAGGGGAGCCTAATTTGGTTATGTGGTGGGCTGGGATCTAGCCCAGTTGGTAGAGCACCACTCTGTAGTCTCTGAGGACGTGGGTTTGATTCCCAGCACCACAAAAATGGGAGAAGGATATGGCAATCCACTCCCCTAGGCAATCCCAAAACAATCAGCCATTGAAAACCCTATGAGGGTCACTATGAATCTGACCTGACTCGATGGCACCTAACAACAACAAAAATTTGGGTATGTTACATGTGGACTGACTTCTTTCTCCCCTTTTCTTCTGGTGCTGTGGGTTGAATCCAGGGCCTTGTATGTGTTAGGCAAGTGCTCTGTTACTAAGCTACACCCCCAGTTTTCTGACTACATTTGAAATCAGAAAAATATAAGTTGTATGCCAGAATCACAGGAATTGACAGTTCTAAGCCATTCATTCACATTCTTGTTGAGTAAGTATTCCCGTTAATTATATGAGATATTGGTGAATACCTTTGAGACACTAGTTAAGTCTACCCAGTGAGATCGGAAGTTATTTATGTTATCCCTACTAAACTACATTGCAGCTATAAAGGAGAGTTGACATTGGTTTCAAGAATCTTGCATTCAACCCAGGAAGTAGGAAGTCTAGGAAGGCGTTATAGACAAACTATAGAATAGAAATGAAATGGAGCATATCCACATGGCTTATGTTTCTTGCAAGGGATGGGGTAAAGAAACTGGATGGATGAGGTATCCATTCTTTTAAAGGAGAATACCTTGTGATTCTGAAGCTACTTTCTTTTTCTTTTCTCTCTCTCTTTTTTTGTGGTACCAACAGGCTGAGCCCAGGGTGTCCTACACACTTTTACAAACACTCTACCACTGAGCTGCACCCTTAGCCCCCTTTTAAATTTCTTATCTTGAGACAGGGTCTTTAGCAGTTACATAGGCTGCCTCTGGTCTTGAACTGACTATCCCCCTCCTTCCACCTCCAGAGTTGCTGGGATTATAGGTGTGAGCCAGCACACTCACCTTGAAGCTACTTTCTGTATACAGAACTCATAATAGACAAAGTAACTGGTGTCATGACAGATGACTTATTTTTGCTAAAACTTATCTTTGATTGAAGCCAGTGCAAGGTCAGGGATACACACTACCCAATCTTAGGTTATTTCTAACTTTAATAATATGCAATAGGACAAAATGCCTAGTAAAGTTTTTTTTGGCATGCCACACCAGTGTTCACAGGGAGGTGAACACCAAGGCATGATAGCTTTCATATTTGCCTACCTAAATTAAACAAAGGGTGCCTCTGACTTTCTGACAAATTTAACATTCTATTACAAACCCATCAGTTATTAAGTTGTCAGTTCACTTAAGGTACAATATTATTACAGAAAGAACAGGCACTGTAATTTAGAGCCAGGGTCATCAGACTTTTTCCATAAAGGGTTAGTAAATATTTTAGGCTTTGCAGGCCATATGATCTCTCACTCAACGCTTAGCTCTGCTACTGCCATGTGAAAGCAGCTGTAGGCAAAAAATAGGACAGTATATAAATGCATGGTGTTGCTGTGTTCTGTAAAAATTTGTTTATACCAACAGATGTTGGGATGTAGTTTGGCAACCCCTGGTTCACAGTATAGTTTACCCTAAACAGTTGGACCCTGTTCTGATACTCTCTCTGTCTTCAGGTAAGTTGCCCAGTCGCTGACCTGGTTTTAACATTGGTAGCATTGGTTGTGTTTTTGAGAGGATGTTAGAAATGATAAAGTGAGATGATAGAGTTAGCTATAATATCCTTTCATGTGCTTTCGTCACATAAGAATTAGATAAATTGAATTTGGTTTTATGTGTCCCCGCCCCTGTCCCCCCCACCCTCCGCAAGTACCAGAGGTTGAACTAAGGGCCTTGTGCAAGCTAGCCAAGTGCTCTAGCACTGAGCCATACCCCCCGCCCCTTTTTTTTTCTTACTTATTTTTTTTTTTGAAGTACTGAGGGATTGAACCCAGGGCCTCACACATGCTTTGCAGGTGTTCTACTACTGAGCTCACCCCCAGCCCATTTTTAAATCTTGAGATAGGGTATTGCTAAGATATGCAGGTTGCCTCCGATCTTGAACTTGTAATCTTCCTACCTCCACCTCCCAAGTTGCTGGGATTACAGGCATGCGCCACCATGCCCAGCTATATTTGTATTTTGACACAGGATCTTGGCTAAGTTACTCAGGTTGCTTTTGGCTTCGAGCCTCTGATCCTCCTTTTTTAGCTTCCTAAGTTGCTGGGATTACAGGTGTCCACCACAAATATGTTGAATTTTTAAAGAAGTTATTTGATTGACCTACTGAGCTATGGTATATGGGTGTGGTTTTAAGTGATAGATGCATTTTTTGAGCCTCTGCTCTTATGTTAGCACCATATACTAGATGCTTTAGGCCTCTCAGAAACCCTGTAATAGGGAGGAATTGCCATCTTTATTTTACAAATTAGAAAACCCACCGCTGGGAATGAAGCAGCTGACACAGCACAGACAGTTTAAACACCTATGTATTCTGTTTGCAGATTTTGTAATGCATTGAGTACAGGGAAGATATTCAGATACCTAGAAAATCCCCATTTAAAAGTGGAACATGCCTGTTAGTCCCAGCACTTGAGAGACTGAGGCCAGAAGATCATGAGTTTGGGGCCAGCTTGAGCTATGTAGCAAAATCGTATCTCCAAAAACAAAAACAAAAACAAAACATAAAATTCTAACATCATATAAGATACAAAGGGATGTGATCTACTCTCCAGAAGCTTTTTTTTCCCTTTTGTTTATGTGCTTTTTATAAAAAGCAACATAATTGTTTTAGTTGAGGGTGATTTTTATGCATTTAAATCTTCTGCCTGCTCTGTATTTTACAACCTTCTGCTAAATCAGCTATTGTAGTTTAGAGCACCAGTTTCCTTTCCATGGTTCAGGTTCAAATAGTCTAGTTATGGCAAAAGATGTACAATTCTGATTTTAATTCTGTGACCTATTTATTCATTCATTTATTTATTTATTTTGCAGTACTGGGGGGTTGAACCCAGGGCCTCATGCATGCTTCTGCAAAGCTCTCTACCACTGAGCCACACTCCTAACCCATTTTTTTACTTTTTATTTTGAGGCAGGGTCTCACTGAGTTACTCAGGCTGCCTCTGGCCTCGAACTTGCAATCCTCCTGCCTCTGCCTCCCAAGCCACTGGAATTACGGGCATGTGCCACCATGCCCAGCTTTAATATTGTGACTTTGAAGCAGATTTTCTTTTTCTGGAAATAGAGCTTTTAGTGTACCTGGTTTTGGTTTGTTACAGGCAACAGAACATTGAGGAAAATATGACGATAGCTATGGAAGAGGCTCCGGAAAGCTTTGGCCAAGTAGTGATGCTTTATATTAACTGCAAAGTGAACGGACATCCTGTGAAAGCCTTTGTTGACTCAGGTGATATCTCTGTCTTTTGTGTCTCAGTTTCCCTTCCAGCATCCTATCTGACACAGAAAGGGAGACTCTGGTGTCCTTTCAGATGGTTGTTGTCCCTTATTCTGCTAACTAATGAGCCTGGAAGTTATGGTTTCATTTTTCAGTTGTCTTGTTAGTAATAGGTTTATTTCTTAAATAATTTCTTCACCAGTTTTGTATTTTGCCATGTCTCTTTTATCTCCCTACCTCTCCTTCTTTAGTATCCTGAATTTCTTGGGTATTTCTGTAAGAAACTGGGAATAATATTTAGAATAAGGAGTTATAAGAAGGTACTGTGAAGCCGGGCACTGTGGCAGCAGCTTGGGAGGCAGAGGCAGGAGGATCACAGGTTTGAGACCAGGGGCAGTCTGCGTGGTTTAGCAAGACCCTGTCTCAAATAAAATAGAGAAATGGCCTGGGGTGCAGCTGAGTGGTCCAGCACTTGCAAAGCATACAAGCGCGAGGCCCTGGGTTCAACGCCCCAGCACTGCAAAAAAATAAAAATAAAATAAAATAAAATAAAATAGAAGGTACTGTGTAGGGAATAGGCCAGACATTTCTCAGCCTGGTCTCTGCGCCAGCACTTTGCCAGGAACTGTGAGGAGTGTAAGGCTGCACAGGGCATGGTCCCTTGCCCTTAAAGAATTTAACAGCCAGTTGGGCACTGGCACATGCCTGTAATCTCAGCAACTGAGGCAGCAGAGGCAGGAGGATCACAAGTTCGAGACTAGAGGCAGCCTGCATAATTTAGTGAGACCCTGTCTCAGAAACTAAAAAAAATGGGCTAGGGGTGCAGCTAGTGGACAGCACTTGCAAAGCATGCAAATTTGAGACCCTGGGCTCAACCCCCAGTACCTCCCCCCCACCAAAAAAAAAAAAAAAAAGGAAAAAAGAACTTAACAGGCAGGGAGTTTGCCATTTGTGGGTTCTGGTAATCCGTGTACTAACGGATACTTCTCTTACTAATAACTCTGATTTTTAATAAGAGCCCACTGTGACCACGTCATGGGGTATGTGACTGGTCGGTCTCATGCATCTTAATTCTGGGTCTCTTATTCAAGGCTGTCAGGTAGGGTGAATTCCTGGAGAAGAGGAGGCCTCTGCTCAGATGATACCTTCCTCTCTTAGTTCATGCACAAATACTTGAGCACACGCTCAGTTTCAACTGTCATTACAAGTTTGTATCATGAGATGCGAACTTCAGTGGGAGAAGTGAATCTGCTGATTATTCAGTTTAGATGTCTGTTGAGTGCTATATGCAGTGCCTTAGATTGATCACTTGGTGGTAAAACTTCCCAGTTGGACCTTCAGAGGGTTTCTCTGTGGGTGAGAGAAACAAGTACATCGAGATCCTAATACACCACTCCGTCCTTACTATGTGGCAAGGCACCATGCCAGGCGCTGAATGTATATCATCTTAGTCCATTACTTTTCACCCTTCTACCCCCATGAGCCATATTCTACTACTACTATTTTACAGATGAGAACACTTAGACAAAGAGAAGTGAAGTCCCTCTCCCAGGTATACAAATTTTGTGAGTGGTAGACTCTGGAGTCAGCCCCAGGTCTGCTTGATGCCAGAACTCTCGTGCAGAAATCTGCTGAGTGCTGGACGAGTTTAGAAAGCCCATTCTCATTGACTGGAGTGCGCAGGAGCATATTGCCAAAAGACAGCGCTTGAGCTGATCGTTGAGCTAAGGCTTGAGAAGAGGCAAGAGAACAGGGACAGGGGCCCCTCTCATCCTGGCTTGCTTCCTTCACATCAATAACTAGCTTGTGGAGAAAGTGAAGAGGGAGGAAGGGAAGAAAGAATTGCCTTCCCAAATTCCCTTTTCTTTGACTATTTCTGGGCGTTTTGAGTCTTGCCTTAAATGTTCAAGAGCTTCCAGTGCCCATAAAGCATAGGGTGCCTAGTGAGCAAGTGTTGGAATTAAATGAGAAGTGACATCACTGGAGGGAGGTGGGCCTTGAGCTAGGCCTTAACTTAAGCACAGGTAAAATTCAAAGAAAGAGCAGGGAAGGGACCCTTTACAGGAAGCCACAGCGAGTAAGAGGCAAAGGGGATACATTCCTACTGCCAAGATGGACAGTCTAGAAAAATGGGAATATAAGGCTGGAAATAAGCAGTGGGGCCAGGAGGAACTAGGATCTGAGGCTGTGGTTTAAAACAGTCTTAGAAAGAGCAGAAACCATTGAGGACTTTGAATAAGTAAAGAATTGAATGATTTGAAGGAAATAATTGTTTAGAAAAACTGAAAGCAGAGAGAGACCTGGAGAATTCTGTACCCCTAAGGATCATAACTATTGTCTTGCTTTAAATTAGACATCCATACAGTGATTGGAAGCTAGAGAAGTGTCCATTTGCAAAGGCAGAATGGCTGAGTTAGGTCAATAGCTATGGTTAGAAGGAAGAAAGTCAGATATAGCATGGACCTTATTTATAGGTTTGGGACAGAGTTGGAAAGCAGAGAGAAGGCAGGAGGAGTCAACAGTGAACCATGCTGCTCAGGTTTTAGGACTGTGAGGAGATAATTCCATTGACAATGATAGAGCAATCCAAAGTGAGAATTCATAGGGTGGAGGGGTCATACTCTTGGCTCCAAGGTAGAAATGTCCCACACCCAGGAGGATGGAACTAGTGTTCAAGGGAGAAAATCAAGACTGTAGGCAAAGGTCAGAGAAGTGTGTGTCTTATATGCAGACCAACTTCAGCTAGTGCATGTACCTGGGGGACAGAAAATACCCTAAGTGCCCTCAACTTTAAAGGGAAGAGAGTCTGATTCTTGGTGCACAGTATGGGGATTTCACATCTAATTTCTTGGGAGACTACAGGATTTTTTTTCTCCTAGTTGTTCTAGGGTTGGAACCCAGGGCAATGCACATGTTAGGCATGTCCTCTACCACTAAGCTGCAGCCCCACGATGTATTTGTAACTGTAGTGAGCTGTAGTGTCCCATAGTTTGAAATAAAAATAACTTGAAGCTAGATACGGTAGCAGCTAGACCTTAGGAGGCAGAGGCAGGAGGATCTCAAGTTCAAGGTTAGCCTGGGCTATGTAGCGAGACCCTATCTCCAAAAAACCCTCAACAACGAAAAATAAACATGATAAAATGCTTAGAGACACTCCATGAAAACTGCTGCATGTACAGTGCTGCTTTGACATCTGTAAACACAGCAATCATCATTTGAACTTTTAGGAAGTCCCTTTCAGGTAGTTTTGTTTTCTGCTGGTAAAGTTTTTAAATATCATTTAATTATTACATTGCAGCAAAATGTTCTCTCCCTTAAAGTCAAGTTTCCTCCCATATGTTTCAGATTCCAATATGGAATTAAAGTTGAATTAAGCAGGGCAGCGGAGCTGCTAGGTAGGGAAGATGTTACAGAGACAGGGGCATTAAATGTACTTGCTTTCTGCCTCATGCTGCGTGCCGTATTTTGAGTCTTGATAGGGATGTAGATTTTGTTTTTGTTATCTGATGTTTCTCTCTTCCTCCAGGTGCCCAGATGACTATTATGAGCCAAGCTTGTGCAGAAAGGTGCAATATAATGAGACTGGTGGACCGTCGATGGGCAGGGATTGCCAAAGGCGTGGGCACCCAGAAGATTATTGGAAGGGTACATCTAGGTGAGCAAATGACACCAAGACTAGTGATCATTTTTGTAGGTTATTTATTATAGGGTTGTTGTTAGGTGCCATCGAGTCGTGTCCAACTCATAGCGACCCTCACAGGGTTTTCAATGGCTGTCTCAGGGTTGCCTCAGGAGTGGATTGCCACGTCCTTCTCCCATTTTTGCGGTACTGGGAATCGAATCCAAGACCTCAGAGACTGCAGAGCAGCACTCCCAACTGAGCTACATCCTAGCCCTATTTGTAGGGTAGTGGGTTTTAAAGTTTTGTGTTTTTATTGTTAATTTCATTGGTGTGAGTACATCTGATTCAACAAGCCTTAATTCTCTGAAGTTTTTGCTTTTCTTGTGGTACTGGGGAGCTGAACCTGGAGCATTGTGCATACTTTGCCAGCAGTTTACCACGAAACTGTACCCCCAACCCCTTCTTTTATTTTTTATTTACTTTTTTTTTTTTTTTTTTTGGCAGTACTTAGGGTTGAACCTAGGGCCTCACACATAGTTTACAAGTGCTCTACCACTGGGCTGTAGCATCAGCCTGGTGTGTTTTTTATTTTTGGTTTTTTTTTAAATCTTGAGACAGGGTCTCTCTAAGTTATGCAGGCTGCCTCTTGCCTCAAATCTGTGATACCCTTGCCTTCATCTCTTGAGTCGCTGGAATTACAGGCATGAGCCACTGCTCCCAGCCTCTTTTTTTATTGTTTATCTTGAGGCAGGGTCTCACTAAGTTACACAGGCTGCCTCTGTCCTCAAACTTGGAATATTCCTTCCTCCACCTCTCAAGTTGCTGGGATGACAAGGTACGTGCCACCACTCCTGGCTTAATTGCCAGAAGTTTTAAACACTGTGTTCTACCAAGGTTATACATATACACGTTTTTGCTAATTACAAACAAACTAGTCTACACACTTCTGTTTCTTGCTCCTCAGAGAGAATCCCTTTCTGTTAGGTTGGCTGATTTCCTTTAGCTCCTTTTTTTGTTTGTTTGTTTTTGAAACCAGGGCCCCTCCCTTATTTATTTATGTTTGCTTGCTTGCTTGCCTACTTACAGGGTCTCGCTAAGTTGGGTAGGCTGCTTCTAGCCTGGAATCTGCAATCCTGTGCCTCAGCCTCCCAAGTAACTGGAATTATAGACATGCACCGTGATACCCACCTTACCTCCATATTTCTAGTAACAAGTTTATATTGCTGTTTACTAATGCGACTATAAACGGTTTGAAACCTGAGCCCACTAACTCAATATGATCACTTTTCTTTCATATTTCATATTCTTTTCTCTTAGAAATAATAATTGTCTTTTGGGGGAATCATTTGAATTGTTATGTGCTATTCATCCACAAACACTTCTCTAATAATATTAAATTTCTTTTAAATAGGTTTAAACACATCAGATATTCTATACATTTCATCCTATCAAAAACACTTCTTCCCAAGCCTGGCCCAGCACAATGCAGGAGGGTCACCTAAGGCCTAACTGCCTGTAAAGACTTTCAGCTAGTCCTCTTCCTTTTCTACCTCTACTCCTGTTTACAGTGTTGGTGTGACCATGCCCAGACCTTCGGGAGGTTCTGTGATGTAGATTGAGTTGCTTCTCACTTCACACTGTCCTCTGCATTGTGGTTCCAACATTTAGTTTCTTTTGTCTCTTACATTATTTTTTACCTTAGGAATTTGTGCCTTAAAAAAACCCAACAGGGCTAGGGGTGTAGCTTAGTGGTAGAGTGCCTAAGCATGTACAAGGCCCTGGGTTCAATCTCTTGCGCTGCAAAACAGAACAAAACAAAATTTTATTGTAACATTTTGGGAGTAAGGACAGATAAGTACATGTGTTCATTATTTCATCATTAATCACAATCTTCTTTTTTTCTTCTTTCATTGTCCATTTAGTAGAAACTTACTGTAGAGAACTTTGAAAGTATAGGGAAAAAAAAAAAAAGAAGAGAAAAAAAAAGAAAACAAAACTACTTTATATCCCCTTAGAATCAACCACCAGTATTATTTGGGTATCTCTTCCTGGTCTTTTTATCTGTGTACTTTTTTTTTTTTTTTTAATTGTGCTGGTGACTGAAACCAGGATCTTGTGCATGGCAGGCAGGTGCCTTCCAGTGAGCTCTAGCCCCTGTGCCTTGCCTGCCTGCCTGCCTACCTGCCTGCCTGCCTTCCTGCCTGCCTTCCTTCCTTCCTTCCTGTCTGTCTTTTTCTTTCTTTCTTTCTGTTTTATAAAAGGCGGTCATATAATGTTTTTCCATTGCCAGTATAAATTTCATATGCATCATTTCAATAGGTACAGAACATTCTGTTACATGGGTTTTTTGTCATTTTTTTCAGGCAATGTCATCTAGCCTAGGCTGTTCTAGAACTTGGTTAGGTAGCCCAGGCGGACCTCAGACTTAAAATCCTCTTGCCTCAGCTTTCCAAGTGCTAGGATCACTTGCATGTGCCACCATGTATTTTGTTTAATAACATGGCAGTGGAGTTTTGTGTATGTTTTGATTCTTTTCCTTGGTCAAAATTTGTATAAATGAAATTACCAAGTAAAAAGTTATGAATGCCTTACAGTTCTTGTTACGTTAGTAACTTGTGCTAATCTCACTTACCCAGCATTGTGTAACTGCTAACTATCATTAATTTTTTCCATAAACTTACAGATTAAAAAAAAGTGGTTTCTTATTGTTGTAAGTTACTTTTTTTTGTTTGCAAATGTTTTCCTACCCATTTCTTTCCTTTCTTCTTTTCTTTTGAAACACATAATCTGTTTATTAGAATCTTTGTGTTTTTCTTCATTGATTTGCATACAAGTATAGTTTAGATGGCTTAGTCTCATACTTCCCTAAGCACACCAAGACTGAGCATTAGGCAGGAGTCCTACAAACTGGTTGCCTCAGAGGCCGAATTCTCAGATTTCTTAAGGATGTAAACGCCTCTTGTGGGTGGACAAGATGTACCATTTTGCTGTGATAGGCATAAGAAAACCTATGACAACCTAAACAAAAGGAGAGCTATCCCATGGGTTAGGACACTCAACATGTTGAAAGCGATAATTTTCCCACATTCATCTATAATAGTAGTAATACTACCCAAATCCTAGGCTTTTTATGAGACTGGATATGCTAATTTTAAGTTTTATATGGGCCCTTTATTGTGAGAGCATGCTAGACACTCCTAACTTCCCTTTCAAGAATAGCAAGTATAAAGGACTATCTAGAAGACATCAATAGAAACAGGCCTATGCTTATTTGTACTTTGATAACTGAGAGAGGAAATCCTACAGAGCAGGGAGAAATTTCAGGAACTGTTGCTGGAACAGCTGGGTATCCATGTGAAAAAACGAATTGGAAACCAAACCTTGCCTCACCCCACACACTTAAATCAGCCCAGGTGGATTAAAGACCTATCTGTGACAGGCAAAGTCAAAGCTTTTAGAAGAAGATATGGAAGGATATCTTGGTAAGGGAGGAGTTCTTTGAAATATATGAAGGAAATTATTAATATTTTCATTCAGCCACAATAAAAATAAGAACTTTAGAGCCAGCATGGCAGCACACACCTGTAATCCCAGCACTTGGAAGGCACAGGCAGGAGAATCGCCACAAGTTTGAGGCCAGCCTGGTATACATAGCAAGTTCTGGGCCAGCTGAGGCCAGGAAAACAAAAAAATTGAGAACTTTTCAACAGAAGACATGGTAAAGGATGTGAACAAACACAAACGAAGATAGAACTTTAATAACACATATAGATAATAAGGTTAGTGTCAGTTACATTGAGTGTACATATGTGTATGTGCATATTCTACTCAGAAAGAGGATAAAAATTTAAAGCAGTACTTCAACAGGAAATCCAACTCTAACTTCTTCGATTTGAAGGAGAAATCCAGATGGTTAATAAATAATGAAAATTTGCTTACTTTCTAGATTAGCAAAGATTTAAAATCTAGTAATAATTATCACGTGTTAGTGAGAACAAGTAGCAGTGGGAATTCTTATATCCTGCTGGAAAAAGCATTTGGAAAATAATTCAGCCTCATTCAATAGCGTTGAGTGTGACATCCCCTAGAACCTTGTGACTCCACTTCCTAGAATATACCTTAGAGCAAGGGTGTCCAACCATTTGGCTTCCCTGGACCCCATCAAGTAAAGGAGAATTGTCTTGGGCTGCACATAAGTTATATAATATAGTTGTTGTTGTTGTTGTTAGGTGCCTTAGAGTCAGTATCCGACTCATAGCCACCCTCATAGGGTTTTCAATGGCTGACTGTTTCAGGATTGCCTTGGGAGTGGATTGCCAGGTCCTTCTCCCATTTTTGCGGTGCTGGGAATCAAACTCTGGACGTCAGAGACTGGAGCGCAGCACTCCACCAACTGAGCTAAATCCCAGTCCATCATATAGTTAGTGCTATACATAATAAGGAGCAGTCGCGAAGAAGATAAACACCCTAAGACGTGATGCCAAAAAATATTTTGCGGGGGCTTTATATGGCCTGCAGACTGCTGTTTGGACATGCCTGCCTTAGAGAAACTCAGGTGGCACACGAGACATGCAGTAGTATTCATGGTGCCATTGCTTATATGAGCAGAAACTGGAAACTACTTGAGAAGAACAGTAGCAAAATTAATAAATTAATTATGCCCCCCTTTTTGTTTAAATTGATGCAAGTCTCCCTAAGTTATACAGGCTGCCTCTGGCCTCGAACCCACAACCCTCCTGCCTCCCAAATTGCTGGGATTACAAGCATGTGCCACCGCACTCGGCTAAGGCCCTGGCTTCTGTCCTGAGTACTGCAGGGGCCAGTAGAATGTGGCTGAGCATGATGGCACATGCCTGTAATCCCAGTAGCACAGGACATGGAGGCCAGAGGTAGCCTGTGCAACTTAACAAGACTCTGTCTCAAGATAATAAAACAGGGAGGTAGGAGTGCAACTCAGTGGTAGAGCACTTGCAAAGTATACACAAGGCCCTGAGGTCAGCCCCCTAGTACCTTCCTCCCACAAAAATAATGTGGTAGAAAACCTGTTGTAAGGGGATAGGAAGCAGTTGGTTAATATTGCAGGAACTGACTTTATTACTACATTTTTTTAATCCTTTAATGCTTGATTTACTCACCAGCTGAGCATGTGGCCTAATGGCATCATGTGGTAAGCCATGTGTTCTGGGTAATAGTTCTATTGGTTCCACTTCATGAGGTCAGGACTACACTGACTTTTAAATTGGTCATTGGTTTATTAGTTTCCCATAATTAACACCTGTTTACATGATACGCTTTGGCTTTGGTTGAGTGCGGGAAGCCAAGACACAAAATGATGAGTTCATTTTGAGAGCTTGCCTGGGACTTTTGAAGCAAACATCAGCAATTTCTTCTCTTCATGTATTTTAGCTCAGGTTCAAATTGAAGGAGATTTCTTGGCATGTTCCTTCTCTATACTTGAGGAACAGCCGATGGACATGCTTCTGGGACTGGACATGCTTAAACGGCATCAGGTAATGAAGAGCTTCACCTTTTTTTATGCCCCCTCTGGTGGGTTTTTGTGTGTTTTTTTGTCTGTTATATGACTATTATCAAATCAGTTCTGTTGGCTATATACACTGGAAAACCAAGGAGCATTATTTTCAAACCTGGAAATGGGGACTGGGGATGTGACTCAGGTGGTAGAGCACTTGTGTAGCATTCGTCAGGCCCTGAGTTTGATTCCTAGCGTTGTTTTAAAAAAAAAAAAAAAAGTCCGTAGTTTATTATGTTGCCATGTTGTTGTTGTTGTTAGGTGCCCTCAAGTCGGGTCCTACTCACAGCAACCCTCATAGGCTCATAGGTTTTTCAGTGGCTTTTTTGGGATTGTTTTCTGGAGTAGATTGCCACATCTTTCTCCCATTGTTGTGGTGCTGGGGATCAACCTAGGTTCTTAGAGAGTGCAAAGCAGCACTCTGTCAACTGAGCTAAATCCCTGCTCTGTGTTATCATTGTTGTTGTTAGGTGCCGTGAAGTTGGTATCCGACTCATAGCGACCCTGTGTACAACATGCGAAACACTATTGTCAGTGCTTCTCTGCTGTTCATAGGGTTTTCAATGGCGGATTGATTTTTGGGAGTGGGTTGTCGGGTCCATCTCCCAAATCTATAGCACCTGTTGTTCCCAGGTGGTCTGCCATCCGAGTACTACCCAGGCCCGACCCTGCGTAGCTTCCGAGATCTGATGGGATGGGATGCCACAGGGCCACGGCTGCAGGCCCTGTGTTATCATACGGAGGTTGAAATCATGAATCATTAGAATATGTCCTTGTGAAATCTCTTGAGGCTCTATATAATCTTCCTGTCTATTTTGCCATTATACTGGGGCAATTTGATTCCTCTGCGTAATTTTAAGATTCTGATAAGAACTCAAGTAGAGCTAGGGTGGTGGCACATGCCGCCTATAATCCCAGCAACTCAGGAGGCAGAGGTAGGAAGATTGCAGGTTCAGGGCCAGAGGCAGCCTGCATAACTCATTGAGACCCTGTCTCAACTTGAAAAATAAAGAAGGGCATGAGGGTGCAGCTTGGTGGCAGAGCCCTTGCAAAGTATGTGCAAGGCCATGGGTTCAGTTCCCCAGTACCACCAAAAAAAGAAAGAAAAAAAGAACTTGTAGTTTTTTTGATGGTTTACTGTGTTTAGTAAATCTTTAGAAACTTTTAGATGCTGATCAAGCAGTACTCAGGAGTAACTGGGATTAAGAAAGATGTTATGTTAGCTGGGCATTCTGGCGCAAGCCTGTAATCCCAGTGGCTTGGGAGGCGGAGCCAGGAGGATCGCAAGTTCAAGACCAGAGAAGGTCTGCGTAATTTAGCGAGACCCTGTCTCAAAAAGTAAAGAAAAAAAGAGCGGGCTGGAGTGCAACTCAGTGGTCCAGCACTTGCATAGCATGCAAGCGGGAGGCCCTGGGTTCAAACCCTAGTACCGCAAAAAAAAAAAAAGGTTATGTTAAAGAAGTTGTTAGTGTCCTCTGGACAATAAAAATTTCAAGGTTCATAGTATATTTTTATATATAGTCAGTACTTTTATGTCTTTTTTTTTTTTTTTTTTTTTTCCCCTGAAGTACTTGGAGGGTTGAACCCAAGGCCTCTCACGTTAGGCCAGCACTGTACCACTGAGCTGCAGCTCCAGCCCATTTTTTATTTTTAGACAGGGTGTCACTAAGTTGCACAGGTGGCTTCTGACCTTGAACTCACTATCCTGCTTCAGCCTCCCACATCCTTGGAATTCAGTTATGTACCACAACACCCAGTTCATTTTTTCATTTTTAAATATTAAATTCCAGCTGGGAAATGTAGCTCGGTGGTAGAGCACTTGCATGGTATACACAAGGCTTTAGGATTTATCCCCAGCACCACAAAAGAAAAAGAAAAAAAAAAGCATAAAAAATGTGCACTGTATTGATTTAGAATTCTAAATAGAAGAAATGAGTATATATGTATAAATAAAACCTAATTTATTACCTTGTCACTGTCTTTCCTATGTTTTAGTCATAGCATAGACCAGCATTCACCAACTTTATACACATAAATCACATAGGAGTATGACAGTCCTGTAGTAAGTAGGTGTAAAAATGCACAGATAAAGATAATGTTAGTAGGAAATAAAAAATAAATCTGTAGCAATTGCCTTGCACATCTACCACTTTGAGACCATTGGTATAGAGTTTAAGTTATGTTTTACAGTGAGCAAAAGAAGCAAAATATAACTGTATAAATAGTATCATCTCAGTGTCATGAGAAAAAGTCAGGTTTTTAAAAGGTGGTGCTGCTAATTATGCCTGGCACTTTTCCAAATTTTTTATACTGAAAATATGCTACATTTAAAGTTAGAAATGATCAGGTACTGTTTTAAAAACAAATAAATATAAACTATCCTATAAAGATTATTTTGCCATAAATTTTGAATATCAAAAAAGAATTCTAAGTTCTGGAGATACAGCTCAATGGGAGAGCTCTTGCCTAGCATATGCAGGACCCTGGCTTTGATTCCCAGTACGCAAAAATCAATAGAAACAAAAAGTTCTAAATCAGGCATGGTGGTGAACTCCTATAGTCCCAGCTACTTAGGAGGAAGAGGTAGGAGGATTGCTTGAGCCCAGGAATTTTGGGCCAGCCTGAGCAACGTAGACCCTGTCTCAAAACAAACAGAAAATCTAGATTAATAGACAGTTTTACCCAGGATAAAATCTAATGCTTTCAGATAAAGTATCTTGGGGGGTTGGTCTTTTTTTTAAAAAAAAAAAAAAAAATCTTTCTCCTTAACATTGCTTGTGAATGGAGGTTTAAATTCAGGATCATAACTTCTCTGTGTAGTATCTTACCTACTGTCATCATTTTTTTATTTCTTCCAAGTGCTCCATTGACCTCAAGAAAAATGTACTGGTGATCGGCACCACAGGCTCACAGACCACCTTCTTACCTGAGGGAGAGCTACCGGAGTGTGCCCGGTTGGCATATGGGGCCGGGCGAGAGGATGTGCGGCCAGAAGAGATTGCAGACCAAGAACTAGCAGAAGCCATTCAAAAATCAGCAGAGGATGCAGGTATTTGGAATGGCTAAGCTCTTGAATGATCCTTGTATTATCAGTGGTGGTAAGAACCTTTCTAGTTGGTAATCTGTTTGATCATCCGGTAATAGCTGTGTTCATTGTCTTCTTCCTCCCATCTCTAATACAGTAAAGGAAAACTTCATTTCAGCAAGTCAAGAAAGGCCAATCCATTGCTTTGTACAGGATGATTGGGGAGTTATTTTCTTGGACACATTTTGGTAGATTCCTATTTTTGTCTCTAAAGGAAACTATAGCAGTAAGCAGACACTGACATCTGAGTTCAGCAGTATTTCTCTGAAATCTTGTTTCATTTTCTTAGGCCCCTTTAATTTGAAAGACAGCATTGTCACTGTGACTAAGCAGTCTTAACTTTTAAAATATTTACTACTAGAGAGAAGAACCAACAGTAAGAAGTATAATTGAATATTAACCAAAATGTGTTTTATGCTCTTACCAAGAACACAGTGGTGTCATCAGGCTGTCAAACAGAATATAAACTATTGCAATCAAGCTACCTAATACTTTTTCTAAGTCTCAAGTGTTGTAGACTATTTAAATCTAAAGACTGATGCAGGTTTTCTGGGTAAAATGGAGCAGCTCAGTTTTGCTAAAATCTTCCATCTGTTATAGGACAATGAATCTGGAATGCATTTTCTAGAAGCTGAAAAATAACTTTTAAGTTATTTTAAAGTTTTGAGCTGGGATTATTCATCATTATGACTAATCTCAGATATTACTTTTTTCTAGTACAGTGAAATGTATTGGAGTTAACAAGTTTGGGGAATAGCTTTCTCCTAAAAACTAAAGAGATAATGAACTTTTAAAAACAAGCAGCAAGGTTCTGCCATGTTTTACTGGAGAACATTCTGATATATGGCTTGAGTCCTTAGAATGGGCATGGGTAGCATATGGAGTTGTCCAGCTAGCCTTGTTCAAAATCTACTCCATCACCTTGTGGCCCAGTTTTATGTATGGAGTTTGGGTTGCAACTTAGGTATTTTGAAGGAAGAGGAGAATTTTGAACTACCAACAGTTGTTTTAGTCTTCCCCAGTAAGGTTAGTTTCAATGAGTTTGACACCCTCCTTATCATTTGTGGGGTAGTTTATCATCTTAGTCATAATACTACATGTTAATAGAGAATAGATTACCATTTTTTTAATTTCCTTTTCTTTCACTGCACAGTCTTGGTGTTGCTATTGGAGAAACACTAATTGCTGATGATGATGTTTTCTAACCTACTAGTAACAGTTTGGGTAATTATCTTATTTTAATAAAAAGTTTAGGAAATTAGAATAGATACCTCAGATGTTTTCAGGATCAGCAAAGAGGATATACCAATTTTCAAAGAATAAAAAAGAACAGCTTTTTATCAGTGTAACCTTGTTACTGTTATGTTTACGGCTTGAACTAATTGTGAAGTAATTCTGCAACATCAGGTCCTGTCTGTATGGAAAACCAGGCTCCCACTATCATCAGAATCAAAACTCTGTGCCAAATGCTGTGGCTCACGCCTGTAATTCTAGCAATTTAGGAGATGAGGCAGGAGAATCTGAAGTTTGAGGCCAGAGGCAGCAAAAAACAAAACAACGAAAACAAAATCAAAACTCTAAAGCCTGGCCAGGTGTAACATGCCTATAATCTCAGCACCAGGAGCCTGAGGCCAGAGGACCTGGAATTCAAGGCCAGCCTGGGCGACATAGGGAGACTCTGTCTCAAAACAAAACAAAAACAAATCAACACTCTGGATGTAGTAGGTGAAAGGTTTTTTTAAAAAGCTATTTCTGTGGTAGATACATTACATCAAAATACATTTATCTTTTCTATGCGTAGGAAAATATGAGTACGAGCTGTATCTGATATGTTTTGTAAAACATGACTAAAAGTAAAGATTTTAAGTCAGGACAGAATTTAATCAAACTTGGTTTTCTTCTAAAAATGAATCTTGAGCCAGGCATAGTGGTACATGCCTATAACCCCAGCACTTGGGAGGCAGAAGCAGGAGGATCATGAGTTCAAGGCCATCCTGGACTGCATATCGATACATCCTGGACTGCATATCGATACCCTGGACTGCATATTGAGACCCTGTCTCAAAAAAATGAATCTCACCTGAGAAATTTGGGGAGCAATTGTCACGTGTGCTCACTAACCTTTACTCTGTAAGAAGGTTGTCTTATGTAATTCCATCTGATGGATTGGCTTTTTTTCACCTGTCTTACATTTGACCATAACTTCTCTGTGCATAGCTGTGTGAAATTAATTTCTTTCCAAGTTCAATTAAAAGTCTGTTGAAGTTGACATATTGTTTTATGTATTTTGAGAGAATTGAAGGAACCAGCAAATATTTTGGATACCCAGACTATAGAAACACTCCCCATGTTCAACTCCACCTGTTCCTGATCTTAAAGATGGCAAAGGAGTGAAGACTAAAACCTGCATGCCGTGTGGTTTGCATTGTTAACCCAGGTTTGCTTGTCTGTTTCCTAATCCAAACAGAGCGTCAGAAGCCATGATGCATGTAGTGTGTGTGTGCTGCAGCTGGAGTGGGCCCCAGACCAGGTATTTATAGATAAGCCTTCTGTCCCATTGCCATCTCTGGTTTGAAAGTCTCTGTATCTGGCGTAGTTTTGGAAGTTAACTTTTACCATTCACCATTTCACCCTGTTCGATCTGATTACAACTAGCCTATATATGCATGTGTATGTATATGTAGCATACATATGTAAGCATAAATTCCTGTTTAGAATTTTAGTTATTAGAACAATCCACGCAGGGAGGTCTTAGTAAGAAGTATCCGGTAGACCTACCACCTCTCACTATCATAAGTACCAAAGCAAGAATACTGATGTCATTGGAGATAACTGGGCTTTTACGGATTTCATAAGTCCCTTTCCTCTATAAAACTGCAGACTCTTTGCATAATAGTGCACCTGACTACCTGGAATTATAGAAGGACATAAATTTCCATTTTGTTGCGCAGATAATGGCAGCTTAAACCAGATGACTCATCCACTATCACAGAGTCAATAACAGGCAGACCATGTATGGTCACACCTGTAATCCCAGCAATCAGGAGGCTGAGACAGGAGGAGCATGAGTTCAAGGCCAGCCTGGACTACATAAGGAGACCTTGACTCAAAAAAAGAGACAGAGCCTATATTTTATTGTCCAAATGTGAGCTGAGATTTTGCCTTTTCCTCTGTCCCTGGCCTGATGTTTTCCACAGGAGGTCGTCTTCCATTTCTATGATATAAAAACATCAGTATCAGCCTGGGCAAATTGGCTGATACATCAAGATGAAAGGAGCAAGGCACAGGGGCACAGGCCTGTAATCCCAGCAATTCAGGAGGCAGGAGGATCGCAAGTTCAAGACCAGAGGCAGCCTGCATAATTTAGACCCTGTTTCAAAATAAAAATTAAACAATGAAACTGGGTGTGATGGCGCACGCCTGTAATCCCAGTGACTCAAGAGGTGGAGGCAGTAGGATCACAAGATTGAGACCAGAGGCAGTCTGTGTAACTTAGCGAAACCATGTCTCAAAAGCAAAAAAAAAAAAAAAAAAAAAATGGTCTGAGGATGCAGCTCAGTGATATAGCACTTGCAAAGCATGCAAGTGGGAGGCCCTGGATTCAACTCCCAATACCGTAAAAAAAAAAGTAAAAAACGAGCTGGGAATATGGCTCAGTGGTAAAGCACCTGCAAAAGCATGTGTGAAGCCCTGGGTTCAACTCCCCTGTACCGCCAAAAAAAAAAAAAAGGAAGAAAAGTTGTCTTTCAATCAACTGAGGACTTCATAGGGGTTTGGAGGCTGGTTGCAATTAGAATCATAGCGTTTCATTCTCCCCTCCCTTCTCTCTCTCTCTCTCTCTCTCTCTGTAAGGATGGGTTCAAAGTAGGCATAGTTTAATTACTCTTAATATCTGTTATTCTCATTCTCTTCTAATCACTCTGTAGTAGCTTTCCCTTACAAAGAAATGAGGCAGTTGAAGCTGACCGTCATAGCCTCCTAGTGAGTACAACATCTGCTGAGGCTGTGTTCACCTTTGCCTCACCTTCTTATTACTGACATATCAATGCCAGAGGCCTTTACTGTACCTCTCTGTGGTGCTAACATGGACATTCATTACAATGTAATTTTTCTGTTAGCATTAGCTCACAATTAAACCTCTTCTGGAGTCAGCCTTGATTGATTAGATTGATAGAACTAATAACTGTGTTTCTAGATTCTAATGGATATAACTTAAACTGAGACAAATGCTGTTTTCTTCTTTATCAGTAAACTATAAGTAAGGTAAGATTGTTTCATAAATCAGTAACTTCCCAACACAGTGCTTTTTCTTCTCCTGTTGTTAACCAGTGTTTGATTAGAATTGTTTAAAGTCATTTGAATAATAACTGCATTGCTTCATGACTTCTTAAGTGAAGATCAAGCTCCCCACATTGGATGTTGTTATAGAGCACAAAGCATTTGAGTTACATTTAACCCCATACAAGTGTATTGTGACCAGCCTTGTTAGCAGCCTTTTGACTTTCAATTAAAAATGTTATAATTCCATAGAGGAAAGTTTTAACTGGATCAGTGTCAAAAGAAGTTGGAACTGTTCAATGATACCAATGAGATAACTGCACTTAACTAGTGTTTGAGTTGTCACTAAATTGCAGTAAATCTAAATAGTTATTGCCTATTGAAAAGCTATTATAATTGCCTCCCCCGCCCACATTCCTCTGTACATAAAGTACTTAAATGTTCTTAACTAAGTTGTACTCTTAATGTGATAACTGAGAATCCTTTTGAAGTTTCATTATTTGGTAGGATGGTAATTGGGATTTAGTCTGCTTGAGCTATAGCTTTACTTTTGTTCTCTGAGACAGCTGTTTGTTCACACAGTTTTACCATGATTTTTGGGAAGCTTGGGTACAAATAGAATATAGTGTTTGTTTCTCTGTCTTCTGGAGGCCTCAAAACATCATGCAGCTCTTACTTTTCTTCATAATTCTTGTTCTGTCCCAAATTTATACCTGGTTTTAGACTTTTCATTTATCACTGTGTTCACATGTGAAGCATGACAAGTGCATTGGCATGACAATCATCCTTATGCAAAAATTCTCAAGATTTGTCATGAGCTTAAGAATCACCTAAGGAGCCAAGCACAGTGGTGTATACTCATGATCCCAGCAACTCGGGAGGCAGAGGCAGGAGCGGCCTGTGGAGCTTAGTGAGACCTTGGATAAAAAGAGAGGCTGTGGGTGCAGCTCAGTGGTGGAGCCATTGCTAGCATGCATGAGGCCCTGCATTCAACTCAACTCCCCAGTAGTGGGGGGAAAAAAAGGGGATCACCTAAGGAGCTTATTGAAGATGCAAACTCCTGGCTTTCCTCCAAGAATGGTAACTCAGAGTCTGCTGTCTTAGCAAGATTGGGGCAAGTGGTGGAGAAGACACACTTGAAGAAACTATTCTAGACGTCTGTATTCTCTATGAATAAAGATGAATAAGTGCTGGACGTGGGGGTGTGCCCCTGTTATCCCAGCTCTAGGGAGGCTAAGGCAGGAGGATCTTGAATTTGAAGCCAGCCTAGGCTGTATAGTGAAACCTTATCTCAAGGAAGAAAAAAATAGTCAGGGTCCTTCAGTCCCAAGTACTGACCCAACCATTGCTGAATGCATATTTATTGTACTTAAGCATGTTTATTAAGAACATGCATAGTCCTTACTCTGATTCTAATTTTAAATTGTGACAGTGAGAAATATTTTTGTATCTTTTCACTCATGTCTATAAGAGAAAACTGAGTATAAGGTCCTGATTTTAGTCTATACTATTTAGATTTGTATCCTCTGATAATTTTGTGGACTTTATTACCTGCTAATTAATCTTTTTCCTGTCCCTTTTTATTACAGAGAAAAGTGGTAAAGAATCTACCTCACCAGGAATGTCATCATTACCAACTTCAGATGGATTTAACCATCCAGCCCGTTCTCCAGGACAGAGTCCTGAGATCGGTGGTCCTACGAGTCTCACTCGCTCTGTCTCTGCTTCAGCCTGCCCTGTCAAGCCCAGTGACCTGGATAGCGTGGAACCTATAGCTGAGAAGGCTTTGAAGGCTTCAGCTGAATTCCAGAAAAACTCTAAGAGGAAAGACCATCTTCCTCAACGGGATCTTTCTGATCTCGCTTCCTCAGCAGATCAGAGCCCAGCTATGCCTTTGCATAACTCATCTGAAGAAGCAGTCATTGCAGATAATCTGGAGAAATCTAAAAGAAGCACCCAGGGCCTCAAATGTTATCTCCACGCAAGACAGGAAGCTAATTTATCTGTCACAACTGCTACGATGCATGAACCACAGGTGTTTGTAGGTGAAAAGGGTTGGCATCCAGAGAATCAGACCGTGAATCAAGTGAATGGCCTTCAGCAGCACAAAGAATCAGGAGATAAACAGCCTGGGGTTGTACAGAAGAATGCTCCACATGACCAAGAACATCTTTGTGACACCGGGGACCTTGAACTTCATGAAGAAAGACAGCAGGACCAACAAAAAATTGTCAGTTTGGAAGCCACAATGAAAGTGGATGGGCTGCAGAAAAATGTGGGCCTTCCAAGTACAGAGAAAAGTTTTCTACCTTCAGGATGCTGCTCAAATTCAGAAACACTGATGGAAATAGATATAGTTGAACAGTCCCTAGTTGCTGTGATTAATTCAGCAGGCAAGCAGAATATCAGTGTCAAGAGCACTGGTACATTGGATTTTTCTTCAGATAATCCCTTAATGGAAGTAGAAACATCAAAATGTAACCCCTCATCTGAAAGTTTGAATAATTCCGTCTCCACTCAGGATTTACAGCCACCGGAAAGTAATGCTGAAATGTCTGGAACAAATAAAGAATGTAGTAATTACTCCCCCTCTATAAGTCTCTGTGGCAATTGTCAGCCCTCCGTGCAGCCACCAGAAGAATCTTGTTCATCTATAACAGCAGCCTTGAAAGAACTTCATGAACTTTTGGTCATTAGTAGTAAACCAACTTCAGAAAATGCATCTGAGGAAATTATCTGTCAATCAGAAACAGCAGCTGAGGGCCAAGTAGGTAATGAGGATCTTTCAGAAAAGTGGACCCAACGCGAGCACCTGACCCCCAATGACCAGTGTCCACAAGTCTCTGATCATCAAGCCACATCTGTATCAGTGAAGTCAGAAACCTTAGGCACAGCACCTGGCACTGGCACAGAAAATGTAGAAAATACTGTCTTCAGGGGTCCAGGTGATGGCCTGTCAGCTGACAAGGAAAGTGTCCCCATATCCAGGGAGTCAGTAAGCAAGAGCAGTTCTGTCACTGTAACCTCGGCTAAGTCGTCTCATCAATTACACCGTACCTTAGGTGTAGAAATTTCACCCAAACTTGTAGCACGTGAAGAGGATGCACTCAGTCAGACTTCTGAGCAAACTAAGTCTTTGCCATTCAGTTTCATACTGGTTAAAGACTTGGATCAGGGCATACAGAATCCACTAACAGACAGGCCTGAAACCAGAGAAAATGTCTGTCTGGAAGCCACAAGGCCATTTCTTGAATTGGAACCACCTACCAGCCAGCCATCATCAAGTCCCTCCATTGTTCCACCAGTAATTTTTCCTGCCACAGATATTGACCGGATTCTCCGTGCCGGCTTTACTTTGCAGGAAGCTCTTGGGGCTTTGCATCAAGTTGGTGGAAATGCAGACCTTGCACTTCTTGTTTTGCTAGCAAAGAACATTGTAGTTCCTACATAACTATGGGAAAGTGGGCTAGACCATACTCCATTCCCTTAAAAAAAGCTCTCTATACACACATATACACACTCACCACATATACAGTATATTTAGAAACCTGCAAGCAGAATGTTGAGCCAGATTTTTTTTTAAAGATTTTTTTCGGCCAAAGTAATTTATGATCTTGTCTGATGAATTTGTCTATTCTATGTGTTAAAATTTGGGCCTTTTAAAATGTATTGGCAGTATGTACATACAAAAGCTTTTTATTCTCATTAAGATGATGATGTATTCTGGAATAAAATGGATGGTTTTGTGTATAGCATACCATTTTAGAATGAGAGTGAATGCTTTGAAAAGCAGAAGCCATAAGAAATCCACCACCCATGCAGCTTGAAACAGATCAGCTTCACATTGGCTGTGTGGCTATGCTGTAGGCAGGGTATGGCTTGTTGACTCAGTTGTCCATTTAGAAACTTCTGACCGCATAGTTTGGTGTTTGGAATTAATGCCCAGTGTCTATGTATTATGATTCACCAATTATAACAGGAAATGGAAGAATAATTCAATAACTCCTAGAGTGGTATGTTTTTTTGTGTGTGCTCAGGGTTTGACATTTTAATAGGGTGAGCGGGAGGGTTTAAAACTGGGGCTACTTTGTACTTCACAGGCTGCTGCATGGATTGATTGCCAAATATCTTTATTACATTGGGGGGATATTTTTGGGGAATTAATGTTAGAGTAAAACATGGTGCTACCCAGATTTAAAAAGGGAAGAAAAAAATCAATCATAATTCCATTTGCAAATGTCAAGGACTGTGAGTGAAAAATAATGGCCTAAATAAACACTGGAATTTACTAGAGACTGGGTTTGTTAGCATCTCACTGATAACACCTCAATTCTTTAATGACTAATGATGAACATAAGTTTAGCTGTGGGTTGGTTGCCAGCATATTATTTCCTTTCTAAACTCATCTTCTAGGAGGTTCTTCAAAGCTCAGTTTGAGCTGTGATCTGAGTTAAGTAGTGGGGTGTGATAAGCTTGTTTCTGGTTCATCTTGGTGCTTGGAACAGTCAGTCTATTCTGTTAGTGGCCTTCATGGCAGTGAAAACAGTAATTGCAGTTTCTGACTCAAGTGGCCTTGGTAGAGTTTTCCATCCCTTTCTTTCCTCAGGAGTTTCTTTTTTAAGCAAGATTCATCTTTGTGTTTACCACGTCATGTTAGAGTGGGGCATAATATATAGATGTATTTATTGTGGCCTTTTTTTTTTTTCCCCCAAGTCATTGTCCTGTGGGCCCCACTGTGCAATAATCCTACTGGATAGGTTTTAGATAAATATGTCATGGAAAATAAACTGTTCTCTTAGGTACCTAGTAGGAATCTGAAATCTTGCTTTTCTTGAAAAGAATTTTGAGAATAATTCTTGATTCCAGATTATAGTTGGCAGCATGTTAGAAACGGGAGCTTTCAAAGAGTGATTTTTGAACTTGGCGTTAAATAATTTTGTTTGAGGTCTCATTCTCTCTCAAAACTGGTTCTTTCCATCAAAATCCAAGTCATTGAGCACAATCAAATGGAGACTCATATCTCAGGAGTGTTTGAAACTTTAATTTAGGGCACTTCAAGGCATTTCTACCTATCCCAGTTCCTTTCTTCCTTTTCGCTATATTGTTTGTGTGTGTGCTGTGAGACTTGAGTGACATGATGGCAAGTCACAGAGGTTTGTCATGATCCTTTCTGAAGTTAGGGATGGTTGACAGGGCGCTCAAAACAACAGCAGGTTGACTGGGATGTCTTTTAAGATGTACTTTATACAGTCACATGTTGTAGACCCTTTTGCCTGCCCCACACCAAAGATGTAAGATGCACTAGGAAACTGTCTCCAGGATTCTGTTGGCCGAGTCTCAAGAGCTGTGATTATAATTCAGTAGTTGGTGCTATGACTGAAGCTAAGTCTAGTTGCAATGCAATGGGGCCCTGGATAGCTTTGTGAGCGATGGCCTGGGGGTGTATTTTAAACTTATAAATCTTTGGGGCAACAGGGTGGGGGGAAGGGTAGATTGGGGAACTTACCCATGACAATAACTCCCCAAAGGGCTTCTGTGTGAGCAAACCAAACTTTGGCACACCGCTCAGCAGCACGGCCACCAAATTTTTACAGTGAAAGTTTGGTAAACAGTTCCAGGTAGAGTATATAGTATCGGTATGGAAAAGATTTCATTATAGTAGCTTCTCGTGTATGCATATGTACATTTATTTTTAGGAGGAAACTAGGCCTGTAGTTGTACAGGTATTCTTGTTAGGAATACTTTGAATAAGCTTGATTCACTTACCAAATACCTTGTCCTTTCTGGTCATTATTTTTTCCAATGTATAACTGCTTTTGATTTTGAAAACCTTTCTGTCCATCATTTGTACAAAAGTGAAGCTGTTGACATTGTTAGGATGTTGAATGACTTAAGTTGAGCGGTTCTAGAATGCAAAGGTTATTTATACTAGTGAACCTTCATTGTCAGTTTTCATTCAGTGGTGGTGGTGGTGGTGGTGGTTATTAGGTGCTGTCGAGTCGAGTCCGACTCATAGCGACCCTTTGTAGAGCAGATCCAGTGGTTAGTCCTTTTAAAAACTCCAGAAGTGCAGAAATTATAGCTGACTGCTAAGAATAAGATCATAATCATATTGCAAACCCCTGTGGTTGTCAACAGAACTGATAAAAGCCATACCCAGCAATAGGCAGCTTTACTGGACTGCTCATTTACCATAACCAATAGTGGGCAGTGCTGTGGTCATAACATGTCTCCAAAGTGGTCTCTGTTCATCAAAGAGAAGAGGATTTTTCTGTAAAACTTGGGACATTTCCTTAAGTTGGTCCCTGTGTATAAGGATGCGCTTGGTAGCCAGACAACTATATCTAGGCTATAGAGTTTGCTCTTTGACCCTGTTAACTATTTCCAATTGTGCCTGGTTAGGTCTCCACACAGCTAGAAGCCTTCATCTCACAGTTTGGGCTTTAGCTATTAGCAGATAAAGAGAACCAGTTACTGGGCAAACGAAGCTGAGGAGCTGGTGAGGGTATGTGTGAAAACTTGGCCCTTGCAGCCCACTCTTTCTAGAGCTCCTTGTCTCCATAGATACTAAAGGAAGACTACTCCATGTACTTTTTCAAAGCATTTCTCTAGCAAGAGAGTGCCTAGGAATAAGATACGAGACCTTGTATCACTGATTTTGTGATAACCAGTTAATGTGGATTCTGCCTGTTCTTCCCTTACCAGTTTTCTATCTCTAGCGAAAGCCATAAACATTTAGTTGTTTTGACTTTTCCACTCATGCCTATAAATATATGTGCAAGCTATCACATTCATATGGTAATTGACAAATAGTTACTTTCACATAGTTCAGAAGCAAATAATTTTTATATCTGCAGAGATATTCTCCACTGATGGTGGCTTTTATCCCACCATCTATATAATAAACTGCCTTGTAAATGACTGGCAGGGAGAATCATGCATTCTGATTGCCTTTCCCTACCTGTTTGCCACCTGTAGTGAGGTTGAGCAGGATGATTGAACCACCACATTTCAAACTACTTATCACTGGGTATGCATCATCAAAGAAGCCAAACCAAGAGTTGGGGGTGTGGCTTAGTCATGGAGCACGTGTGTAGTGTGCAAGGCCCTGGGTTTGGTCCCTAGCACCAAAAACGTGTGTAGATAACAGTAACAATTTTGCATTCTCACAGGGATACTCACCAAAAAGCCAAATTTCTCATTTGAATTTGGTAATGTAGTATGGCTGACTGGAAAGACAGGCAATTTTCCCTCCCAGGAGATGTTATCTCCAATGTTAGTAGTTCCATAAAATAAAGGTAATTTTAACCCCCTGAGGTTTAAAGCCAGTTCCTCTTGGCCACAAAGTCAATTCAGAGCCTGTCCTTGAGGTCTGGAGATGAGAACTCCTGGCCCAAGTTTGATACTTTTCTGGAGCCTCAGTAGGTATGACTAGGAGTTCCCTGAATAAAGAACCTAGGGGTGAACCTTTGATGTACTTGCTTTTCTTTTGTGCCTTAGTTTCCTTGAATAGCAGAGGCATCAAATTGTTGTGGGGAGTAAAAGTGAAAAGTAGCCCTCCTGAAGATGGCGGTTCCCCGGAAGTGGTCTTCAGGGTCACATGACTGCACTAAGTCACAATTATCCCCCATCAGGCATTAGGTTTCCCCAGATAGGAAGGAGGGTTACTCCATGGGTTTTGTATCCTGTGTACCAAAAATGGTTGTTAGATGTTTGTTACGTTCCTTGTTGTACTCAGTCTTTTGAGGGTTAAGGGAGAGGAAAAGCTCAAGGAAATGTTACCTGTTGGACAGTTAGCTGCTCCCTTCAAGGCTATGCAATATGAGTCTCTGAGAATCCCTTGCTTCTTGATTCACTCCTCAAACATTGAGTGCCCATGTACCGGGGCACTAGTAAACTCTAGAACTCAGGGGTGATTAAAACGGATTGGAACCCTGCCCTTGTGGAGCTTTCACTTTAAAAAGGAGACATGAAACAGATTTTAACTTTCAAAGTAAAATCCGTTTTTGCCTATTAGCATGCTTTTGGTTTTGAGGTTAGGTCTTGCTTTGTAGCCCAGGCTGGCCTTGAACTTGAGATCCTGCTGCCTCTGCCTCTACCTCTACCTCCCAAGTAGCTGTGATTATAGGCACATGCTCCTGAGCCTGGCTAGCTAGCATGCTTTTATTTTTTAAGTTCACAGAGTTATTTGGTTCCGGTGCACAGCTGACTGGGAAAAATCAAGCCCACAATGGAACAAAATGCTGTGAACCTAGATTACTCTTTTAAAAACTACTTTTAAGAAACCAGAATCAAGGCTGGGGATGTAGCTCAGCGGGAGAGTGCTTGCCTAGTATGCATGAGGTCCTGGGTTTGATCCCCAATGCCACCAAAAAATAAAAATAAAGTAATATTGAGTAGAAATACCTGAAGAAATGAGGTACTGAGAAAATTAGACAGGCAGGGGAGAAGTCCAAGTAATTGGAAGGTGACCTTACATTTGCATAAGTGACGGCCTTGCCTGCTTCATAGCCTTCCATGCAGCATAGAGGTGGGCGTGTGCCGGGCCATCCTCCCACAGCCCCTGGTAAGTGCAGCTGCTCTAGAACATGGCCATCTGGGCTAACAGGACTTAGCAGAGGATTCTGCAGGATGTGCTATTTTAAAGCAGCTGAGTGCAGCTTGTGAAAATGGAAATCTAGAGCAGGAAATGTAGCAAGTAATGTTTCTGGGAGTGGATGGTAGGCAGGATTGATTTACAAAAGGACTCAAGGCTCTGCTGAATCTCTACAGGACAGCTCTATCAAAAGGACATCCTTTAACCCATTATAGTACTTAAAGTATCAGGGTGTATGTTGTAATCCTGAAACACAGAAGTAGAGTTTCTGGATCTTAACAGGTTTACAGTTAGGAAACTTTTAAAAGCTTATCATCTATGTACTGGTGATTGGTAATCGAGATCCTCTGTTGTCACTAGGTGCCATCCAGTTGAGTCCGACTCATAGCGACCCTCATAGGGTTTTCAATGGCTGATTGTTTTTGGATTGCCTTGGGTGTGGATTGTCACTCTCCTTCCCCAATTTTTGCTGGAAATTGAACCCCAGACCTTAGACTGCAGAGCAGCGCTGTACCAACTGAGCTAAATCCCAGGCCCAACAGCTGTAGCATTGTGGTGTCCAATCCTGTCAGATCTCAGAAGCTATGCAGGGTCAGGCCTGGTTACTACTTGGATGGGAGACCGCCTGGGAACACCAGGTGGTGTAGGCTTGGGAGAAGGACCTGGCAACCCACTCCCAAAAATCAATCCACCCTTGAAAACCCTCTGGAGAGCAAAGAAGCACTGACAATAGTGTTTTGCCTGTTATACCTGGGGTCACTATGAGTCAGACACCAACTCGAGGGCACCTAACTAGATCCTTAAGGGGCTGTAAAATGTGGGAGGAAGACTGCTAAGTCTTAGGCCACCATCTTAAGAAATCTGCCAAAAAAAAAAAAAATGTCTCAAGGGCATATGGGTCAGAGGATGTTTATTCTATGTTAAAAAGTTGAGCAAACTGGAAGCATGGGAGGGGGCATGGAATACAAAATAAGGATAAAGTATGTATCATAAGAAAATTTTTGTTAGCTAATTTGGGGAAGTGACATGCTGGGGCATTTTCCCCCAGGAAAATTAATCTGATAGGAAATGATTCTGTTCACAAGAGTTTGTTTTTGCCTGCAACCTTGAATGAATGCATCTGTGACTCTTCCAAAGAAGTGTAGACCTGTGTTCCTGCCACAGCCAGTCAGATCCATTTGTTTCCAGATTTCTTGACCAGGCTTCTCTTTCCATCCCTAAGGCCCTACAGATGTCTGGGTTTACATCATCCATCCAAGACCTTTCCATCTAAATTCTTAGATACCTGTTCTGTCCTCCCGCAATCCTCTATTTGAAATCATTCTGGTATACTCAGAGCAATTCAACATATTGACTGAATTTGCTCACTTCATTGAGTACCTGTAATGAGAAGCGGTTTGTGCATTTTATTCTTTATCTCATGGCACGTTTGGCCAATGGCCTTTGCACTCAAATATGTGTTTCCCAGTTTTATAGCCCTATTTGGCAAATCATATTAAGGTGAAACCCCTCTTTTCTTTCCCTTTTTTGTTCCTGCAGTTGCTCTTGTACTAAAGGATTTCTGACTTTTCGTTAAGCTTTGAAACTGCTGCATCTTATGTGAAAAATTAGGCTGACTGGCAAAATAGGCTTGCCCGTGGCTCTGTCACTCCCAAATGCTTTGGTTTTGAGAGTTAGCAAAACTCTGAGAACTTAAGGGAGCCAAACTCAGGAACCCCAAAGTTGTTTGCGTTGTGCCATTGGTGTAGGGGCTGAATATAGGACATGCCTGCAGCTGAGTGAACTAGATGCCTTTGAGTTTGAATTTTTGTCACATGCCGAGATGTAAGTCAGCCCTAAATAATCAAAACACTTTATTTTATTGTTTTTTAATAGGAACTTTCTGAAGAAAAAGTGGTGTGTAAAACATTTGATATTTAAGACAATAAAGTTTTTATCATAAAACTTCTGTTTGGTCCATTTCTTTTCAATTGAGGTGCTTACTTCACTGGATCTCCCTGACCTTTTACATTACTTATCCCCAGCATGGTGGCTGGTGGCCATCTATGTGTCGGAACACAGAAGGGACAAGTGTCTCAGAGGCAGGTTGCCAGAGGCCAGCTCTCTGGATGTTAGACCTGTGTCTTCTAAGTGTGCACACGGTTGGGGCACAGAACAGTAATAGAAATGGCACAGGTGATGGATGACAGTGGCTAAGACTCATCCCTAGGGCCAGGCTGCCTGGTTAGGAGTTACAGCTTTGCCACCTACTAGCTTAATATCTGACTGGATAAGTTGCCTAACCCTTCCATGCCTCAGTTTCTGTATTAAGAGTGTTTGTAGGGATTAAACAAGTTAATACATGTAAATATGCTTAGAATAGAACCCAACACAGGCCAGGTGCAGTGGTGCATGCCTGTAATCCCAGCAACTGGGGAGGTGGAGGCAGGAGGAGGAATGTAGGTTTGAGGCCAGAGGCGCCTGTGTAACTTTGCAAGACCCTGTCTCAAGATTGAAAAAAAAAAAAACATTTAAGGGGTATTGGGTGCATCTCAGTGGTAGTGTGTGTGCAAAAAGTATACACAAGGCCCTAGGTTCAGCTCCCCCAGGACAAAAAAAAAAAAAAAAAAAATTAGAACCCAACACAAAGGGGGCTCATGAGTAAGCATTATTCAGAGAGCCACTTCAGGGATTGAAACTGCTTGAGAAGCCTTGTATCCCATGCAGTCAGAGTCCTAGGCTGCCAGGGTCTGCCCTCTACCACCTGTGACTGCCAAGACTGTCCTGGTCATCAGCACCCAGCTGGCATGCCAGGCTAAGGGAACGAGGGGGGTTCATGGAGTGTTCGTGTACCAGGCCCGGAAATGAGTGTATATCACTTCTCTACCTACGTTCCGCTAGCTGCAACTCAGTCACATAGCCAGGTCAGACCGCAAGGGGGTCTGTGAAGTACAATCTAGTTTTTATTTGGGTGGGGGTTTGGGGTTTTGTTGTGGTACTAGGGGCCTGAACCCAGGGCCTAACTCATTATTTGCAAGTGCTCTGCCACTTAGGAGCACCCCCAGCCCCTTTTATATTTGTTTCTTGAGGGCCTTTCTAAATTATGCAGGCTGCTTCTGGCGTAAAACTTGTGACCCTCCTGCCTCTGCCTGGTGAGTCACTGGGATTACAGGCACTTGCCACCTCTCCCAGCTATTTTTTGTTTTTTGAGACAAGGTCTCACTGTAGCCCAGGCTGGCCTTGAATTCAAAATTCTCCTGCCTCAGCCACTTGGTGTATGGGTTTTTTCTTTTCTTTTTCTTTCTTTTTTTTTTTTTTTTCTTTGTTTTGGCAAACACTCTACCACTGAGTTTACCCCCAGCCCTGTTTGTTTTTAAGCTTAGGTCTTTCTCAAAATGTTCATAATGTAGAAGGCAACACACCAGCATGACTTTTCAGCTCTTCCTCTTAGACTAGAACTTCAGGTTAGAGGGTTAATGTAGTCAACCATCCAAGTTGTCACAGGAGACAGTTTTTCCAGATGTTTTACTCTCTCAATAACATGGGCCTGCATTTTTCCAGCCTTCCATATCAATGTCCTTCTTAACCACCAAAACAGTATTAGATTTTTGTTGTTGTTGTTGTTGTTGTTGTTAGGTGCTATCGAGTCGAGTCCTACTCATAGTGACCCTCATAGGGTTTTCAATGGCTAATTGTTTTGGGATTGCCTTGGGAGTGGATTGCCAAGTCCTTCTCCCATTTTGCAGTGCTGGAAATCGAACTCAGGACCTCAGACTGCAGAGCAGCGCTGTACCAACTGAGCTCAATCCCAGACCGCATTAGATTTTAGATTTTTGTAAAAAACCAAATCCCATTTCAGTAACAATTTTTTCATTAAGCTAACTGCTGCAATAAACCAACCCCAAAGACCAATAGCTTAACGCGATAAAACCTTACTCTTCCTTCACTTATAGTGAATCGTGGGTCCCCGTCAAACAGGTAAGAAGAAGAAGGTCTGTTTTTCAGTGTCATTGAGGAACACGGCATTCAGCAGCAGTACCATTTTCACATGCTTCCCAACTTGCTGTGGTCTCCATTCAGTTGGAGGTGATGGAGGACAGAAGAGATAAGTTTGGGGAGGGCTTGTGGTCCAGATTTAGAAATAGTACACACCATGTCTCACATAAGGTCTGCAGTAATGAATGATCAGCTGGCCACACCTAGCTCAAGGAGGAGGGCAATGCAGACAAGCGATTGTCAGATAAGAAGAGTTTGGCTAACTCAGTTTTTGCCTCAGAGAGAAAGAATATCAATTCTCGAATGTCTGGTCAGGGCATAGAGTCTTGACTCCAATTATATACTCACAAATTGAGGTTCATAATTCTGAACTTTTTAGCATTGACTTCCCTATGGTTGAATGTCTCAAGACAACTTTATTCCCATGCTAACACTTTTAAGTGGTGTGTCTATGCTTAAATTTTAAAGTGATTTAAACAAAGGCTTTGAGACACTGGAGGAGCGTAAACACCTTGGAGTGGTTAAGTGACTACTGTAGAGTGACTGCTTTGTGTACAGGTTTGTGCCAGGCGGCCTTTATTTGAGATGATTTCAATACACATGAACCAGGTGGTTTAAATGGAAATGGCTTAGACACGCTACCCCCTCTATTGTTACTCTTCTTCTCCTGTCTAAAAAGAATGATGAGAGCAAGGCCTGTTTCTAGATGGATGTAGGAAATAATCATTGTTTTTCCATTGGTCAGATCACAATCTTTTGATTTTCAATTTCATTTGAGATTTCTAGTACCTGATAGAGCTCTGATTTATAATGGTAGAAATGATGAGAAATTAATGAGTTATTAGTGGAAAGAGAGAAGGAAGCATATGTTAGACTTTCCTGTTGCTATGACAAAACACCTGACATGAACAACTTAAGGGAGGAAGGATTTATTCGGGCTCACTGTTGCCGAGGTCTCCGTCCATATTCCTCACCTCCATTGATTTTGGGCCCTTGGTGAGGCGTAGCATCATGGGAGCGTATGACAGAGGCTACTCACCTCATGGTGAACAGGGTGCAGAGAGAAAGGCAGAGAAGGGCCCAGGATGAAATACAGCCACCAAGGACATGCTCCAAGGACGTATTTCCTCCAGCCAGGCCCCACCTCCTAAACTATCCAGAACATTCCAAAACAGCACCACTAGCTAGAGACCAAGGCTTCAATATATGAGCCTTTTGGGGGGTACACGATATCCAAACCATAATACAGAATTAACTGCATCTTTAAGCTTTTATACACACACACACACACACACACACACACACACACACACACACACACACGAAAGAAAAGGAAAACAACAACAATAAAAAAAACCATACTGAAAGTACCAGGGGAGTAAGTTCATTGAGGTGAGGTGTTTTATGGCAGAAATCCTAATCTACAGTTTGGCGGAGGAAAACGTAAGAATAGGGTAGGATGTTCATTTCAAAGTAGGAAAACACTGGGCATGGTGGCACCTTTGGAGGCAGAGGCACTTAGCCAGACCTTGTCTCAAAACAAAAAGTTAAAAATGGCCTGACGTTGCAACTCAATGGTAAAGTGTTTGCAAAGTATGTAGAAGGCCCTTGGGTTCAACCCCAAGTACCACCAAAAAATACAAAATAAAAGAAAGAAAGAAAGAAAAAAGAAAAAGGAAAAGAAAGGTAAGAAAAACAAGGAAATAGAGAAAAGAGAGTTCAAGAAAGATCGTTCTAAATCTCAAAATGTGTAGCAAGCAGAACACATCACCGTTTTACATAAAAGGGCTAAACTGTCGCCAGATACTGCTTACTTGTTCAGAGTTAAGAGTGTACTAATGAGATTAACAAAGTACTGATTCTTATCTATGGAGTTTGTTCTAAAAAAAAAAAAAAAAACACAGCTAGTGTGTCTTCCCTCTACCTAGGAAGTTACAAAAGGACCACATTTTCCCTGTTGAGCCCCAGGTACTTGAACTTGAAACACCCTTGGTGGGAAGCACTTCTCCGTCTCTCCCCACCTGCTCTTCTCTAGCTCCCCTGGAGAAGGAATGATGACTTCATCCTTTCAGTTGCTCACTGTATAAGCTGGACTCCTTTTTTCTTTTTTTCTTTTTTCTTTCTTTCTTTCTTTCTTTTTTTTTTTTTTTTTTTTTTTTTTTTTTTTGGTACTGGGGGTTGAACCCAGAGCCTTGCCCTTGCATGCTCTGCAAGTGCTGGACCACTGAGCTGCACCCTCAGCTGCCCACTTTTTTGTTGTTGTTGTTTTGTTTTTTTTTACGTTTTGAGACAGGGTCTCGTGAAGTTACGCAGACTGCCTCTGGTCTCAAACTTGCAATCCTCCTGCCTCCACCTCCTGAGCCACTGGGATTACAGGCGTGCGCCACCACGCCCGGCTGGACTCCTTTCTTTCACATGCGACATCCAACCCATCCTAAATCCTGCTGGCACCACTTTAGAGTACAGTAGAAGTCTGATCATCTCTAGAACCCTGGTCCTGGGCACCATCCCCTCTCACCTAGAAGATGGCAGCAGGGAGACCTGCTCCTGCCTTTGTCTTGTGTTCTGTCCTTGGCACTCCAGCTGGTGGGATTTCCACACCTCCAGTGGGACCCTCTCCCAGCACAAGCCTGAGTCCTTGCAGGGCCTCCACCTCTCATTTCCTTCCCTTCCCCCAGCTCTAAGCCTCCCTGGCCTGCTTGTTCCTGAGTACACCATACTCAGTCCCACCTCAGAGCCTTGGATCTTGCTGTTCCTTAGCCTGGAATGCTCTTTCCTCAGATACATCCCTGGCTTGGTCTCATTTCTTTCAGGTCTTTACTCAAACAGCACCCTACTAAAGCCTTCTGTGACTTTTCTCTCTTTCCTTCCTTCCTTTCTTTCTTTCTTTCTTTCTTTCTTTCTTTCTTTCTTTCTTCCCTTCTTCCTTTCTTTCTCTTTCTTTTGTACTGGGGGGCTGAATCCACAGCCTCACACATATTTTACAAGACTAAGCGACACCGCAGGCCCTCTCCTTTTTTTTTTAATTTTGAGAGAGGGTTTTGTTAAGTTTCACAGGCTACCTCTGGCCTTGAATTTTTGATCCTCCCGCTTCAGCCTCCTGAGTCACTGAGATCACAGGCTTGTACCATCACGCCCAGCAATCTGTGGCTATTTCATCTAAAGCTGCAGCTGCCTCCCTTTCCTATGCCCCTTCATTTTTTCCCTTTCCACTGACCACCACCTCACATCATCTGTGGTGCAGTCCTGTATCTTGTTTATGATCTCTCTCCCCCATTAGAGATGTCAGCTCTATGAACAAAGGGACCTCCATCCGTTCTGCCTGCTATATCCTCACTGCCTATGTCTGTGCCTTGTGCAAAGTAGCCACTCAAATGTGTTTTGAATGAATAAATTCTTGAACCCTATCATACTGCCTCAGTTTCCTCATTTCAAAGACCCTGACAGGCTGTCCCACAAGTAGCGTGACAGAGCTAGTGACAGAGCTGTGCCTGAAAGCCAGCCAGGTCAGTGCAGCTGGTTTGCAGGTTTAGAGATTAGCCCCAGGAGGCTGCTGACTTTGAGTTTGGTAGATTTAACCCTTAACTCATTTTGTGCTTCTGCAGTCACAGATGACCCTGTCCACAGGTATAGGGGTGCTGCACACCAACATTACCACCTGCCCTGAGGAGTTCTCCTCCTCATGATCACCACTCAGGGGAGATACTGGGTCTTGGACTCTGTCACAAAAAAGAATTTTAGGACGAGTCACAAAGAGAGTGAAGTAGTTCAAAGTTCCTTTGGTAAAGGAAAGAGAGGGCACAGGCTTCAGAGTGAGTGTGAACTTCAGACGCAGGGAGCAGATCTGCAGAAGGAAGCGCGGGTCCAGAATGCAGGTCCCGCCCCAGCAGCAATTACCTACTCTCCCCAGCAGCAGATACCTCGGTTTGTCTGCATTCCTCCATATAAAAGAAATGATACGAGACATAGACATTATAGTATAGCACATAGCGTAAGTTTATTAAAGATAGAGATTATAAAGAGAGTATACCTTCCAGATGGCTGGGATTTAGCTCAGTTGGTAGAGTGCCACTCTGCAGCCTCTGAGGTGCCGAGTTTAATTCCCAGCACCGCAAAAATGGGAGAAGGATGTGGCAACCCACTCCCAAGGCAATCCCGAAACACTCTGCCATTGAAAACCCTATGAGAGTTGCTATGAGTCGGATACAACTCGACGGCACCTAACAACAACACCTTCCAGATGGGAGAAGGATGTGGCAGTCCGTTCCTGAAACAATCACAAAACAACCAGCCATTGAAACCTTATGAGGGTCGCTATGAATCAGACCGGGCTGGGATTTGGCTCAGTGGGTAGAGCGCTGCGCTGCAGTCTCTGAGGTCCCGAGTTCAATTCCCAGCACCGCAAAAATGGGAGAAGGACCTGGCAATCCACTCCCAAGGCAATCCCGAAGCACTCAGCCATTGAAAACCCCATGAGGGTTGCTATGAGTCAGATACTGACTCGACGGCACCTAAAAACAACAACAACATGAATCAGACCAACAGGCGGGCACTAGTGAAGGCTACTGCTGGCCAGAGCCAAGGTCACATTGTCTTTTACAGTGGGGGTGGAGCTTTCAGGGCCTGTGCCCAACAGGGGCTAATAGATTCCCAATGTTGCCAAAGGACTGGGCTCAGGGGTAGGCATTCCAAAAGGTTAGAAATTCAGGCCACCAGTCTTTTTTTTTTTTTTTTTTTGCAGTACTAGGGGTTGGGGTTGAACCCAGGGCCTGGACCACTGAGCTGCACCCCCAGCCCATTTTGTAGATTTTATTATTTTCTGAGACAGGGTCTTGCTAAGTTACACTGACTGTCTCTAGTCTTGAACTTGCGATCCTCCTGCCTCCGCCTCCCCAGCCACTGGGATTACAGGCGTGCGCCACCACACCCAGCTTGGCCAGCAGTCTTGATATGGGAGCAGAATTCTCACACAGCCTTATCCCCTTTCCTGGATGGACGTAGAAGTGAAGAGTGATTTTAATTCTGCTTCCTGTTAGCACGTTTGCTGTTTGTAAGGGTATTATCTATCAGGGAAGCATGGACCACCAGACCAAAGGCTTTGTCCCACAGGAGGCTCACCTTGACATCTGTATCACAGGTGGCTGGGAACCATATGGCTAGGCTGGGAGATGGCTGGCTGCAGGGCCCTCTATTCCCTGTCTTCCTGCCAATTATCCTCCCACAACCCCATGAGGCAGGTGCGACTCTTAGGTAAGTGCTACAGCAACTGCCTAGGGGTCTAATTTGACCCTGCCATACCAGTTAAGGGCCAAGGCAGACAACACTTTAAGGTTAGTAACTCTGCTACTTTCCATGTGAAGCAGTACTTTTTATGATACTTATATACAGCTCATATACAGGACATTGGCAAACAGCTCCTCTCTGCTAATGTTCGTGGAGACTTTAGTTCCTTATCCGTTGTCTTCCTAGAATGAAACAGCCCAAATCAAATATAAAGAGAAACAACCTTATATCTATTCTTTGTTCTCTTTCTGACCCTTTATTTCTATGACCAGGTACAATTTTTGTGAAGTTGAATTAAAAACTCATCAGAGAGCCAGGTACGGTGGTGCTTGGCTTCATCCCACCCACTGGAAGAAGAAACAGCATGGAGGACCAATACTCACTCGCTTAGTTGGGAATGTCATCCTAGTAGTGGATCTCTTTGTTGCTCACCACGTTCCATCAGAGAGGACTTGATCCTATAACCTGCCTGCTGCAAAGAAGGTTGGGAATTGTAGTCCAGTACTGTACCTGGCTACAATGTTGTCATTGTGGAAAGAGCAAACAGTTAGAGACCTCTGTAGCACTGGGGAAGAACACACCCAGCAGAGACCCTCAGGTGGGAAGAGACTAGCATGTTTGAGAAACAGAAGCTTGGTGAGGCATTAGTGGAGAAAACAGGAGATGAAGCAGGCAGGAAAGCTGGGTCCAATCAGTTATGGCCCTGGAGAAGAGTTGTTGTTGTTAGGTGCCTTCGAGTCAAGTCCGACTCATAGCAACCCTATATACAGCAGATCGAAACACTTCCCGATTCTGTGCCAGGCACATGATCTTATTTATGTTTAAGCCCATTGTTGCAGACACTGTGTCAATTCCAAACACTGGGAGAGGAAGCTGCTGGAGGCATTTAAGCTAGGAGGTTGAATAACATCCCAATTCCCGCCCCCCCCAGGTACTGGGGGTTGAACCCAGGGCCTCGAGTCTGCATGCTTAGCAAGTGCTGGACCACTGAGCTGCGCCCCCAGCCCATTTTTTCTCTTTTTCACTTTTTGAGACAGAGTCTCACTAAATTACGCAGACTGCCTCTGGTCTCGAACTTGTGATCCTCCCGCCTCCGCCTCCCAAACTGCTGGGATTACAGGCGTGCGTCACCGCGCCCGGCTCAACATCCCAATTTTTGCAAATACATCTTGCTAACTAGACAATCCTGAGGAAGGAGCCAGGTGTTTCACACTTTAAAATAAAATCACCTAGCCGAGCATGATGGTGCATGCCTGTAATCCTGGTGACTCAGGAGGCAGAGGCAGGAGAATTGCAAGTTTGAGGCTGGAGGTAGCCTGTGTAATTTAGCAAGACTCTTGTCTACATTTAAAAATAAAATTCTGAGCCAGACGCGATGGCACACACCTGTAATCCCAGCTGCTTGGGAGGCAGAGGCGGGAGGATCGCAAGTTCGAGACCAGAGGCAGTCTGTGTAACTCAGCGAGACCCTGTCTCAAAAAGTCAGAAAAATGGGCTGGGGGGTTGCAGAGCATGCAGGTGCGAGGCCCTGGGTTCAACCCCCAGTACCGCAAAATAAATAAAATAAAATAAAATAAAATTCTAAGAACAGGGGCTGAGGATGCTGCTCAGTGGCAGAACACTCGCAAAATATGCAAGAGGGCCTGAGTTTACCTCCTAGTGCTACAAAATAAAATAAAATAAATCAAATCACTAGCTTAAACCTGCTTTGTTTGATTTGCCTAGTCCTAGAGCTGCTGATTCAATTCTGGTTGCTGGAGCAAAGGTGTGGGAACTAGGACTGTTGCAACTACATTCAACCAGCCTTTCCTCCCTCCCTTTCTCCTGCTGACCAAGGAAATATTTGCTGTCTCCCCTGCAAACACAAAGTTGGGGTGAAAGGGTTAGTCCCTTAAACCATTCTTCTCCTCCTCCTCCTCCACTTCCTCCTCCTCCTCCTTCTCCTCCTCCTCCTCCTCCTCCTCCTCCTCCTCCTCCTCCTTCTTAGACTGGTCTCAGAACTCCTGGGCTCAAGCGATCCTCCTGCCTGGCCCTCCTGAGTAGCTGGGACTACATGCATGTGCTGCCACACACAGCTGCCCTCCTCCTGTTTTTCTGAGACAAGACCTCCC
>VMDO01010136.1:0-73227 GCA_007922755.1 Pedetes capensis
ATATAGTAAAAGATAGAGAAGACTTGGATGGGAAACTTAGATAGGAAGGGGGGAGGGGGGAAACATAGAGGAGGGTAAGGGGTAACCTATATGTATAATGCTTATCAAATTGCATATATGAAAATTGTCACAACGAAAAGCATGTCAAAATGAATCACATTATGATGTACATTAAAAATTTCTAATAAAAAAAAAAGAAAACAAAACAAAAGTCCTTACAACTGGGTCAGTAAGCAATTTCATGATAAATGGAGAAAAGATTGAAGTTGTCCAAGATTTTGCTTTACATGGTTCTACAATCAACACCCATGGAAGCAGTAGTTAAGAAATCAAAATACACATTGCCTTGGGAAAATCTGTGGCAAAAGACCTCTTTAAAGTGTTGAAAAGTAAAGATGTCACATTGAAGACAAAGGTGTTCCTGACTCATACCATGGTATTTTTAGTTGCTTCATATACTTGTGAAAGCTGGATGTTGAATAAAAGAAACAGGAAAAAATTGCTGTTTTTGAACTATAGTTCTGGAGATAAATATTGAATACACCATGGACTGCCAAAAGAACCAACAGAATCATTCTAGAAGAAGCTCAGCCAGAGTGCTTCTTGAAAGCAAAAAATGGCTAGACTGGACATGTTGTCAAGAGGGACCAATTGCTGGAGAAGAGTATCACGTTTGGGAGATTGTTGGGTCAGCAAAATAAAAAGACTCTCTACTAGGTGGATTGACACAGAGACAGCAACAATGGATGTAAGCATAAAAAAGATCGTGTGCATGGCACAGCATCGGGTAGTGATTCATTCTGTTGTACATAGAGTCACTCTGAGTTGGACTTGCCTCAGTGGCACTTAACAACGACAAATTTTTGTAATATTTTGAGTTTACAGAGAGTCAAGAATTAAATGACAAAAACCATTCACCAATTCTTTATCATTTATTTCAGTTCAAGCCAGATTTTTTAAAACTGTTCTTATTAGGTATACATAACTTACTTGGCTTTATATAAGCATGATTCCTTGGAAGAGAGAAAGCATAATGCTTTGAACTAAGATAATGTGAAACATTGGTCTTTGAAGCTATGAAATCAGGACAATAATTCTTCTTGGTCTAATTCTAATCATATAGTCAGATATTCTCGACACAATGTATTTGTATCTTCTTACTAAAGGAAAACTATATTTTTCATTTGAGTAACTTCTTAGGTGATATTCTTTTAAAAAATTAGACAAACTAATTGTGATAGGTAAAAGATGAGCAAGCTCATATCAATTATACTCAGTCCAGAGAACTATATAATGTGATAGAAATAACAATTATATCTAAAGGTCAGTGGAATTGAGATTTCTTCACCTGTGCAAAGGAGAACACTGAAGAAAGGAGATACTGACTATCTTCTGGAATATGCAACATGTTAAGGAAGAATCCAGATGTATTCTACTTCTCAAGTAAAGAGAAAAGGTAAAGAGCACATAGACTGGAATTTCAAAAGAGAAAATTTAATTGGAGATAAGATGTAATGTCATGCTGCAGAATAGTGAAATACAGCAATAGAGTAAATAAAAGATATTTTAAAACCTTATATTAGTTATGGCTTTGATCCACCTATAAGCAGAGAAATAAATTCAACAAACTCAATTCAACAACAAAAATCATGTGAAATGCACTGTCGGTAGTTTTCCTCTTGATAGAATCTCAAAGAAAGATTTTCATTTTATATGAATAGTATTTATTGACCTTGTTTTCTCTCATGTATATTATTCTTTCTGAGATTCTGGTCAAGTCATTGTTCATTGTTGGCTAAGGACACAAAATTTGACCATAAATGTTTACCTCTCTAACCCCATGAAAAACTCCTTTTTGGTGGGTATAATTTTCATTTACCCTGTAAGTAACTGTTATTGTTGTTAGGTGCTTTTGAGTAGGGTTTGACTCATAATGACCTTATGTACAACAGAACAAAACACTCCCCAACACAGTGCCGTACCTTGCACTATGTCAGTGCTTCTCTGCTATTCATAGGGTTTTCAATGGAGGATTATTTCAGGAGTGGGTTGCCAGGTCCTTCTCCATATTCTGCACCACCTGATATTCCCAGTTGGTCTCCCATCCAAGGACTAACCAAGCTGACCCTACTTAGTTTCCGAGATTAGGTGGGATCCAATGTCAAGGTGCTATGGCTGCAGACAGTAGGCCCCTCCACCACATCCCCATACTAAAAGGTCTCTGTGGTTCAAAAGCTTCATCTCCTATTAAATTCTTCCATTATTTTTTAATCACATGATTCCAGAGATTTTTAATCACATGATTCCTAAACTGGCAGTAGTGTTATCAAACTTTTCCACCAGTAATCCAGTAAGAAGAATGTCCAGTCAAGAAAACAGAAACCTCTATATGTATTACAAACATCAGAACTTTAAATAATTTGGATCATACGCTAATTGAAAGAAGTAGAACAGCAAGAAAAATAGGAAAAGGTACTACAGAGGTACAAAGCATAAGAAAGTATTTACCCAAATAGTAGGGAGCCACTTCCATCTCAAGGATAATGGCCATAAGCCCACCGTCACTGCTGTGTTACCTGGAGGCGTGCATGGCCTTTGCCATTGTTGCTGTTAGAATCACACTACTGCCACAGTGCAAATAACCAAGGACCTGAAATTAGTGCTGTTGCAATTGAAGCCAAGAGCCAGATGCAATCACGCCTTGTCTTCTGTAATAGGCACTGCTAGAAACTAATGGAAAAGAAAGAAAACTTTCTCCTCACCTTCCAGTCTTCTACAGTATATCACATTGGCAAATATCTAATAGCAAGTTTGAAAGAAAGAGGTAGCATATAGTTTGCAGACTTTCAACCCTAGATACTATAAAACAGTGAGTGTGGCTCTAAGAGTGTACTCATACCTAGCACAGTACTTCTCACCTAGCTTGTGCCTTAGGGAGATGTTTACCAAATGAATGGTTGATGGAAGAAAGGAATGGTTAGATATTAACATTTTTTGTTCTCTTAATTATATTTTTCTGTTTCCCCATAAGTTTTTGAAGTTACTTATTAAGATAACTATACAATCAGAAAACTCAACAACAAAATAATATGAACAAGGGTTAGAAGATAGTTTTAGAAGAAAGCTAGGTTACATATAATCAAAGCTTTCAATTGCTTATTAATGCCAAAGTTCAGATGTCAGATAAAATATAGGATATCCACTTAGATTTGGATATTATGTGGAGTGTTTTATATTAAAAATATTTATTATTTATCTGAAATTAGAATTAAAATTGTATGTGTATTTTTATACTCTAAATTAGGCATCCTATGCCAGAGGAAAGCCTGCAGCCAGACCACTGTGGTGTCCGATCCCATCAGATCTCAGAAGCTAAGCAGAGTAGGCCTTGTTAGTACTTGGATGGGAGACTGCCTGGGAGCACCACGTGCTGTAGGTTTGGGAGAAGGACCTGGCAACCCACTCCCAAAAAACAATCCTCCACTCAAAACCCTATGAATAGCAGAGAAGCACTAACAACACTAATTTGACATCACAAGATGACATGAGGAACATGTAACAAAAGTAATTATTACTAAGCAGTTCTAGATTGCTAGAACAAAGTTTCTTATTTTCTTATAGGACCTTAATATTTTGAACTTTCCAAAGAGAGGAAAAAATAATACAATGATTCACATTTAATAACAATTTATATTTACAAATAATATATCATATAGTGTCACTTAAAACATTTCAATTGTACGAGATATGCCTACTTATTGCTATATTTCAAATTTTATAAAATTGAGACTCATAATATTTAGGTTATTTGTCTAAGGTCACACAATTAATATACATCCCTCACTCAACTGTCCTTTCCTTTATCTCCATGAACTTTCTGCGCCCAATGTCTTAAACACTAAAATGAATAGTTGATTAATGTAAGCATGAAGAGTAAACCTAGCCAAAAACAAAACTTAAGAGATCAAATTTAATATTAAAGGGCTAAGAAGGAGTTCTACTTGCTTTGCTTAATGAATAACAGGGCTATAGCTTATTAGTGGATCACTTGCATCCCTTCAGCCCTGCATCTTTTTCAGAGTCAATAGGCACATGCTACATGTTGAGGCTGCAAGATAAGACATAGTCTGCGAAACTGTAAACATATAGTCTAAGGAAAAAAATAGTGCTTATTGATGCAAAGTCAAATTACAGAGTCCTTCCATTCCATTTTGCTAAAGACACATAAACTAGGCATTGTTGACTTGTGCTTCACCCACGTTCCCTAAGGAATGCTATCTACCTGCTCTCATTCATCATCCCGGTACTCTTATTGGCATAGAATTAAAGAGATTGTTTATAAAGAAATCTATTTTGACAATATATATGTAGTATATGGTGTATATGTGCATGGTGTATATGTATATATGTAGTATGTGTATATGTATGTATTTATAGAATACATACTCTTTCACTACTCAAGTATTCCGGAAACAGGATGAATAAATACTCCTTTTACAGACCATCTCTATTATAATGAGCTATTGTGTATAGAATTATTAAAATTTGGACAGTAAAACCTTACCCATGTATGTTAGACAATTTGTATCATCAATCTTTACTGTTTTGGGAATACTATATTAGGAATCAGAGTTCTCATTGACACCTCCAGAGGTTACCTCTTCTATTCACCTGGCCTCAGGCAAAGTTACTTCTAATAATAAAAGTCAAAGGTTGTCTCCTCTATCTTACAAATGACCACACATATTGATTTTGTATACTTCCTCCATGGTAATTCTCATGTCAGTACAGATAATTTTGGAAATCCAGATTTATTCTTAAGATGAAATTTTTCAGCACCTTTAAAAATTTAAAAGATAGTGCAGTTGTAGTCTTATACCATCATTTCAGGCTTATGCTTAACCAAAACTTATTACAAAAAAACATGATCATAGCCAATTGTACCTGACAAAGTTGCTCCATTGTGCTTCAATAGAAGTTACTCATTACTGGTTACTTTTCTTTGGCTAGTCCATCTGTGACTAAACAAGCTGCTTCTTCCCTTTGATAAACTTCCTTTATATAATCACCTTGTGTTCATACAAGTTTATCAGGATAAACTATTGATTTAAAATTTTATAAGGTACTTTCATGTAGGTCACATCTTGTTAAGCTAAATCTGATTTTTTTTTCTCATTTCCTAGGTAGATCGCATCTGGTCTGTGGGTAAACACAGAGGAGTTGCTCCCTCTTCCCAGGGTTTATAATGAGAATATTCTGTCTGATCAGGTGCGTGCACCCTGCTGTCATTTGCAGCCTGACCTATAGGTCAGGGGTGACGGGAGTTGGCTCAGAGATGCATACAAATCACATCCTCTTGTCTGTCTGTTTTGTTGACTGGTTCTCCTCAGGGTCATGGCTATCTTAAGTAGCAGCCTGAAGGATAAAGTGTGCCCTGTCTGAGCTATAAAACTTTGAATGTGGACCAATTGTATCTGACATACACCAGCATGAGGTTTGGTTTAGCCTTTACATTTGGAACAAATCACTGGCTATCAATAGCTGATAGTGACATGCAGTTTACTGAATCTCTCCTCCTCTCTGACAGCTTTACATAGGGAAGAAATGGATTGCTTTTGAGTTAAGGAGTTTGTGTTTCAAAATACACTGTACAAATTTTTTTTACCCAAAACATACCTACTAAATTTCAAATTATAAAAAAAGTAAGTTCCTTTGTCTTATGACTTTGTTTTCAACATGCAACATTTAGGCATGTTGAAACATTTTTCAGAATGTCTTATGACTTTGGTTTCAACATGCAACATTTAGGCATGTTGAAACATTTAGGGTACATTTATTATAGAATTTAACAGGCATCTGTAAATGTATAACTTATTATATATTTTAATGAGATTTTGCCATATTGCTGAAATGTGTATAAATTTGTAACTTTTTTCTTTCACTGAAATGTGCCTTTAATCACTGAACATATCTAAGAGACAAGTGAAAGGCCTTTCCTGTGTCCATCTAGCATCAAAATTTCATAATATCAGATCAGTTAGAGTTTATCTCTAGTCTGCTCTGATATTTATAGAATATTTACATAGTTTGATTTAAAAAATCCATGACCCCTTTCCTTCATCTGAGACATCACACAAGTAGCTATGAGGGGCATAGAAAAACATAAATGATGACATAGATGACACAGAAGTATATAATGAAGTGATTGGGCCCCTCAAATAGCTTACAGTCTAACAAGGTAGATAAAGCATAAATACAAAACAAAGCATATTATCATTGCTGTTGTTAGATGCTGTCAAGTTGGTGTTCGACTCATAATGACCCTATATAAGAGAAACAGTATTGTTAGTGCTTCTGTGCTATTCATAGGGTTTTCAATGGCTGATTGTTTTGGGGGAGTGGGTTGCCGGGTCCGTCTCCCAAGCCTGGTGTTCCAAGGCAGTCTCCCATCCAAGTACTAACCAGGCCCAACCCTGCTTAACTTCCAAGACTGGACCCCACAGCGCTACAGCTGAAGGCTGATATTATCATAAGTACTGTGAAAAATACAAAAGTTTATGAGAGTTTAAAAGAGAGAATATTCACTCCTAGCTGACTTTTGGGAGAAATGGCCACACTTCTGTCCATGGAAATAGGGATAAGCAAGAAAGGTCATTCTAGGACAGAAAAAGGTAAACAAATACTTAGAAGCATAGCTTACAGCAGAGAATAGGTAAGAAAACCAAGTATTAGATGGAGTACAGATGATGTGTTTCAGGAAAAAAATAATGTGGCAATAATTGGTAGAGTAGGTTGTTGACAAGGAAAATTAGAGATTAGGAGACTAAGTGAGGCACTCCTGCAAGTGCTCAACTAAGGTTATTGCAGCCATAATAAAAAGAAAGACTGATTTTTTAAGAAATATTTGTGAGATCAAGTGAATGAAGTCTTTATTTCATAAGGGGGAGTAAATTTTCCCTATAGTAATCTCCCTCAGACACACATATACATAAATTTCAGTGTGTTTCATGACTTCAAGCAATCACAGACTAAAGATCTATCATGAATCTTACAGCACTTTTTCCGTCATACCTTCTAGACTGAGCTCCTTGGTGAGACCCACTCAGCCTCATTTGCCTTTATCTCTAGGACAGTACAAATGATTATTGATTAAATGAATGAATTAACACATCATTTCAATGTTTCATCTCTAGGGTACAACAGAATTATGACATTTTGATCAGGAAAAAAATCTAAGACAAGGAGATTTCTCAGGGACAATGAATTCAGTTACTGACTTCTCCACTCAAGTCAGAGTCCTAGAAACAGTCATTATGAGCCTGCCAAGCAGCTTTCTGAGTCAGGATTTTGGATTGTATACAAAATCAATTATGTGATCATGATTTTTAGTAGTCTATTACTCTGAGCTGTCTAGCACAATCTCCATATCCATTGGCATTATAACTTCTCTTTTGATATTCACAGTGAAATTACATTATAGTATCAATTCTATGTGAAGGACCAATTGGGATTAATACTTGCACCTAGGCTTCCAAAACCTTGTGTTCCAAAACAAAAGAGAAGAGAAAAACACTCAGCCTTCCAAGCTCTAGACTGGGAACACTAGAATCTAGGACCTATGGCAATCAATTTAATTAAAATAAATTGGCTCCCAACCTTCCATTTCACATAGTTTTCTGGTGTTTATATATTTTCAACAAACTACTCCCAAACTCTTTTTTTTATATATGCTACATGTGAGGACATATTTTTATAACATGAAGAATGCTTGTAAGAGAAAATACTTGAAATTTGTATTCAGGATGGTTCATAAAGTATGCTAAGTCCAATTTGTCTTTAGAGTTTGACAACCTTTATTAAATGAATTTACAAAACTATGAGTAATGCTAAGGCCATGCTATATTTTCCATGGTGTACGAAGTATAATAGCTGTGCTCATTCAGGAGCCATTTGTCAATTCCAGGAATGGACATAGAGGGAGACTGAGATCTGCATTGTGCCAGAAGGTGACTTAAGAATACATTCAATAGGTTATCTTGTTTTCTGTTTCCCTATTGGGAAGCACAAGCAAAAGACAGAATGAAAGGTTAAGATAATCTCCCTAGGGGAACTCCCATGGACTGCCTGTTAGGACTTAGCCCTGGTGGCTCCAGGTTCTGGTAACTGCTCCCTTTCTTTGCCCCTTCAGGGCAATGTTATCTCAATTTCCTAGGATGAAGGCATAACACTATCTTTTGTGCTTTCCTTTTGCCTTCCTTTATATAAAAGTTCTCATTAACTACTTTATGAATTTTCTCCATTCAACTATCCTATCTCTTTCCTCCCCTATGTGTCTGTTTGCTTGTTGTGCTAGGGGGCTGGGGTTGCATATTGCTGTGATACTGAAAGCTATGCCACCAAGATCTCAGATACCAGCAGGACCACCTATAGTGAACAGGTTTCAGCTGAGCTTCCAGACCTAGACAGACTAAGAAGGACCCAGCAACCCACTCTGGAAACAATTAGCCATTGAAACTCCTATGAACAAGAGAAGCTCTCTCAAATATAGTGCCAGAAAACGAGTCCCCAGGCTGGCATTCATGAAACAATTAGGGAAGAGTTGTCTCTTCAAAGTAGAATTCACCTTAATGATGGGAATGGAGTAAAGCCTCTGGGACCTCCTTTTGCTGATGTGACGTGATTCAAAATGAGAAGAAACACAGTAGCCACAACAATGGGCTCAAAAATAAAAAGATCATGTGCATGACACAGTGCTAGGTAGTGCTTCCTTCTGCTGTACTTAGGGTCACTATGCGTAAGATCTGATTTGATGGCAACTAACAACATTTCATTCCTACTAGAACACTAACTGATACAACAGTCATAAGAGATTGAATGTACTGACTTCAAGAGATTCTACTATTTTATTCATTTAAATTTTACTTATATTGAAAGCATTTTTGCCTTTAACTCATGAATAAAATTATCAATAAAATGGATTTTTTAAAAAGTTTATCTGTAAGGGAAATTATTAGGAGAATCGCAGAGAAAGTTTGAGCAACTCAGTCTAGTAGTCAAATGAATGAACAAATTGGTTAATTGTTTGGCAAGTAAATTGATAAATATTAAAAATATGGCAAAAGGAGATTGTAAATACAATTCATTGTCAAAAAGTGTATTTTTTGCTCTTTGTATTAATGGATATCTTTCAATAGTACTCAATTCTCTTCTCTATTTCATCCACTCCCTTTTATGTCACAGCTAGTCTTATCATTTTAATTATGTGAATACTTTAACTTGTAGATGGGATGGAGTGGGTTGCAGAAGACAAGCACTACCACTAATAACAGCTATAAAACCAAATAACATTCAGAACTCGTCTGTTTGAAGCCATAAGAAAGATGTTGAGGCAATAAGAACTTGGAGCTGCTTAAAACTTGTGAGTTTCCCTCACCACCCTGGGCCAGCAACAGTGAGTGCAGGGAAAACCTCTATCTGCTTGGAGGAGTTGGGGCATGGTGTCTGGCACACATGAAAAAATACTACACCATAAACTATCATGCACTAATTTGCAGACCATACTGCTTCAGTGGATATGGACAAAGCTCCGTGTGAGCTCTCAGTGAGAGATATTGTGGGGAACTAAAGTAAAGACCTGACAGAACCTACCCCAACAGAAAAATATGGACAGCCATGCAGGTAATTGGGACCCCACTGAAAGGCAGAACCAGACAGTGAAAATCAAGCTGATCTCAGAATGAGCACTGAAAGAACATACAGCCAAAGCCAGTGGAGGAGCAGTTGCACTGAAAAATCTCACATAGTGAAACAAAGGGATGGCATTTCCACACACACACACACACCCCTCCCAACAGCCCAGGGCAAGTAAAGAGCTACAGCCATAGGTCCACAGGACATTGCCCTTGTATGTAAATAGTCCCTGAGCATTCCCACAGGCTGCCCTGAGAAGAGGTAAGAGACTGTGGGTAGTGCAACACTGAGAAGCTCCTGGGAGGCATAGGGAATATGTCAGATCATGCCAATTTAAATAAGCAATTCCAGAGTTGATCTGCTAGTGGCTTTGACAAATTAGGTGCTAGTGAGCATATTTCAACAACTTAGAATCCCCAGGAGGCTCATCTTATGCTAAGGCATGATGCAACAGGTCCCAAGGGAGACTGGGGAACTGTCCATGCCTGTGCTTGGTAGTGAAACACAAATGTCCCCTACAGGGGTTCTGCACAATTCTAGCCCAGCAATGTAGGCTGGAATTACCTCAGAGAGCACTAGTATATGAGTGTTGAAAGCATGCAACATTGGAAGGAGTAGCCAAAAAAGGGCACTACACCCCGTGAGTCAGAGGGACCAGAATTGGATCTCCTCATGAATGGGTAGAGGGATATGGAGGGCACACATCCTCTTTGAGAACTGAGCTGAAACAAACAACAAGGGTTGGGTCAGTTCTGTGGCAACATCTAGAGAGCAGGCAGAAGTCATAAGGAGCTGAGTGACTGTCACATAGTCTGAATTAATCAGTACAAGTTGAGCTGTTGTCAGATTAGTCTTTATTTCTTTTCTTTTCTTTTCTTTTCTTTTCTTTTTTTATGCCTTTGCTAAATTGGTTAATTCCCTTGATCTTGTTTTAGTTTTTCTACCATACCACTCTATCCTTCCCTTTACTTCCACAGACTTCAAAATCTTTTGCCACCAACATCATTAATCAAAATTTCCAACCATTAGTTGATTTAGGTCACCCTAGTTAATCAATGGACTGAGATTTAGCTCAGTTGGTTGAGTGCTGTGCTGCAGTCTCTGAGGTCCGGAGTTCAATTCCCAGCACCACAAAAATGGGAGAAGGGCCTGGCAATCCACTCCCAAGGCAATCCCAAAACAATCAGCCATTGAAAACCCTTTGAGGGTCGCTATGAGTCAGATACCGTCTCGATGGCACCTAAAAACAACAACAACAATGACACTGCAACCAAATAGATGAGAGCAATTGAAACATTGGACAAAAATTATCTAACTTAGAAGTAAAATTCAGCAGAGAAATTGAGATCCTGAAGAAGAATCTAACAGAAATGCTGGAATTACAAAACACAATAAGCCAACTTAAAATAATGGTAGATTCTTTGGTATACAGAAACAAGATTTCTGATATTAAAGAAAAAGTTGAAGACCTTTTCTATTCAGGTGCCAGGAAAGATAGAAAGAGCAGACAATATGACTAATACTTTCAAGCGGTCTTTAATAAAATGAAACAATGTAACCTATGATGCAGGAGGTTCATAAAGGAACTGAAACTGACACTAGGGGAATAGGAAAATTTTTCAATGAAATAATAACTGAAAATTTCCCAAACCTAAGGGGAGAAATATACACTCAAACCATAGAAGCATCCAGAAAGCCAAATAGAGTAGACCAGAATGGATTCTCTGAACAACACTTTATAATTGGAATGCTAAATCTAGAGAGAAAAGAAGCTATTTTAAAGGCTGCAAGAGAGAAATGCTAACTCACTTACAAAGGCAAACCCATCAGAATAACAGTAGACTTCTCAACAATTCTAAAGGCAAGGAAACCATGGCCAGATATTATTCAAGCCTTGAGAAAGAATAACTGTCAACCAAGATTATACTACCCAGCAAAGCTATCTTTTACAATCATTGGAGAATTCAAGAAATTCCAATATGCTGATAAATTTAAGTGATTTGTTACCACCAAGCCATCAATACAGAAGATCCTTAAAGAAATACCATGTACAGAAAAAGTGAGACAAGCCCAAATCCAAGACCAAAGGAATGAATAAAAGACATGAAGGCAATTCATGATCACAACAAGCTAAATATGAACCAAAGAAAAGAAACAAACATCAAAATGCTGCAGAATAATGAGTTACTCTTAATAATTATGGTAAGTGTAAATGGCCTCAACTCATCATTCAAAAGGCACTGACTGGCCAGTTGGATTAAAACACAAAAATCCTTGATATGTGTGAATCAAGAGATGCATCTCATCCATAAAGACCATAAAAGTCACAAATTAAAGGCTAGAAAACAATATACTGAGGATGTGTTAATTAGAAAAAAAGGTAGGGTAGCAATACTAATTTCTGACAACTAAGACTTCAGTTGCAAATTGATCAGATGAGACAAAGATGGTCACTATGTATTAGTAAAAGGCAGTCAACTAGGAAGTCATAATGTTACTATTTATTCACCAAATACAAGAGCACTTAACTTCATAGAACAAAATTTATTGGTGATAAAGGAACACCTAAATCCAGACACAATAACTATGAGACAACTCAAAACCCCACTCCCTGCAAGAGACATTTGATCAAAGCAAAATTTTGGCAGAGAAATGATGGACTTAAATAACACCACAGATCAACGAGACATAACAGATGTTTATAGAATATCCCCCCCACCAGAGGCAGAATACACATTCTTCTCAACACCACATGGAACGTTTTCTAAAATAGAACACATTTTGTTGTTGTTAGGTGCCATCGAGTCGGTATCTGACTCATAGTGACCCTCATAGGGTTTTCAATGGCTGACTGTTTCGGGATTGCCTTGGGAGTGGATTGCCAGGTCCTTCTCCCATTTTTGCAGCGCTGGGAATTGAACTCAGGACCCCAGAGACTGCAGCTCAGCTCTCTAACCAACTGAGCTAAATCCCAGCCCCCAGAACACATTTTAGTTCACAAAAATGGGCTCAATAAATATAAAGAAAGATTGAGTTCATTCCTTGTACGCTATCAGGTCACAATTGATTAAATCTAAAACTCAAAAGCAAGAACAACTTCAGGAATATTACAAATTCATGGAGAATGAATAACACATTTCTGAACAATGAGTCATTGAAGAAATAAGAAGGGATATTTAAAAGTTTCTGCAATCAGATGAAGATAAAAACACATCCTATCAAAATATATGGAATACAGCAAGGGCAGTTATAAGAAGGAAGTTCACAGCCATGAGTGCCTTCATCAATAAGGTAGGGAAGTCTCAATTAAATAACTGAATGACACATCTTAAGGCACTAGAAAGCCAACAAGAAGCCCAACCCAAAGGGAGTAAGCAGAAATAAATTAAGATCAAGACAGAAATTAACAAAATAGACTAAGAGGACAATACAAAAAATTGTTGCTGCTGTTGTTGTTGTTAGGTGCCATCGAGTCGAGTCCGACTCATAGCGACCCCATGTACAGCAGATTGAAACACTTGCGGATTCTGTGCCAGGCAAATGATCTTATTTATGTTTAAGCCCATTGTTGCAGACACTGTGTCAATCCATCTGGTGGAGGGTTTTCCTCTTTTGCGTTGACCTGCCACTCTTCATGAAACTAAAAGAAGGTATTAAAAAAGATCAACAAAATGGACACACTCTTAGCCAGACTCACCAAAAGAAAGAGAGAATAGGCCCAATTAAAAAAAAAAATCAGATATGAGAAAGAGTACATAATAATGGTTATCAAGGAAATCCAGAAAATCATCAGAGACTACTTGGAAAAATTGTACTCCAAAAAATATGAAAATACAGAAGAAATGTACAAATTCCATAACACATATGACTTAGAAAAACTAAGCCCTGGGGACATAAGCAACTTAAGCAGACCCATTACAAACACTGAATTAGAGACAGAAAAAAAACAACAACAAAGAAAAGCCATATCCTACCAGATTCACATCTGATTTCTATCAAGTCTTTAAAGAATTAATACCTATCCTCCTCAAATTATTTCAATAAATAGAAAATGAAGGTATACTTCCAAATTCATTCTATGAAGCCAGTATTGTCCTGCTTCTAAAACCAGAGAAGGACTCTACGAAACAAAAAAATAAAAGAGAGAGAGAGAGAACTATAAATCTATTTCCCTGATGAACATTGATGCAAAAATCCTTCATAAATTTCTGGCAAGCCAAATTCAGCAACCCATAAAAGAGATCATACACCATGATCAGGTGGACTTCTTTTCACAGTAAAGTTGCTTCAACATGCACAAATCAATTAATGTAATTCAACATATTAGGAGACTTGCTGATCGAAATCACATGATCATCTCCATGGACTCTGAGAAGGCCTTTGATGATGTATAACATCATTTCATGATGAAAGTTCTGTATAAATTTGGTGTAGAAGGAACTAATCTCAACATTATAAAGGCAATCTATAAGAAACTGATTGTTGTTGTTGTTGTTGTTGTTGTTGTTGTTGTTAGGTGCCGTCAAGTCGGTATCTGACTCATAGCAACCCTCTGTACAACAGGTGAAACACTATTGTCACTGTTTCTCTGCCGTTCATAGAGTTTTCAATGGCAGATTGATTGGGAGGGGGTTGCCAGGTCCTTCTCCCAAGCCTACAGTTTCTGGTGTTCTCAGGCGGTCTCTGATCCAAGTAGTAAGCAGGCCCAACCCTGCTTAGCTTCCGAGATCTGACAGGATCATATGCCACAGGGCTAGGGTTGCAGGCAAGAAACTGATAGCCAACATCATATTAAGTGTGGAAAACTGAAAGCATTCACTCTAAGGACAGGAGCAAAACAAGGATGTCCACTCTTCTCTATTATTCAGTATTGTAATTGAAGTCCTAGCCAGAGCAATCAGGTGAGAGAAAGAAATTAAAGGAATATAGACAAGGAAAAAAGAGGTCAAACTGTCATTATTCACAAATGACATGATCCTATACCTAAAGGACCCTAAAAATTCCATTAAAAAGAAACTTAAGCTAATTAGCTCGTTAAGTAAAATAGCAGGATACAAACTTAACAATTAAAAATCAGTAGCCTCCCTTTACACCAATAATGAACAGGAAGACAAGGAAATCAAGACAACAATCACATTGTTGAAAGCTCACCAAAAGACTAAATATTTAGAAATTAATCTAACCAAAGACCCTAAATACTTCTACAATGCAAACTTCAAAAAATTAAACAAAGATATAGCAGAAGATACTAGAAGATGAGAGGACCTCTCTTGCTCATGGATTGAAAGAATTAATATTGTGAAAATGGCTACACTTCCAAAAGTGATTTACAGATTTAATACAGTCCCCATCAAAATTGCAATGACATACTTCCCATAAATTTAAAACACAATCTCGAAATTCATATGAAAGTACAAACGACCATGTACAGCCAAAACAACACTAGGTAGCAAAAACAGTGCCAGAGGTATCACAATACCTGACTTCAAACCATATTACAGCACCATAGTGGCAAAAACAGCTTGATACTGGCACAAAAATAGTCATGAAGATGAATAGAATAGAATCAAAGACCCAGAGATACACCCACACAACTGCATCCAACTGATCTTTGACAAAGGGGCTAAGGACTTCCATTGGAAATAAGATAGCCCCTTCATCAAATGTTATTGTTGTTGTTGTTAAGTGCTGTGGAGTTGGTATCCAGTTCATCCAATTCATACCAACACTACATATAACAGGCAAAGCAGTCTTGTTGTTTCTTCTCTGCTATTCACAGGGTTTCTCAATGGATGATTGCTCCTTGGAAGTGGGTTGCCACGTCCTTCTCCCAAGCCTATAGCATCTGATGTTCCCAAGTCTTCACCAAATGTTGCTGAGAAAATTGGATATCCATTTGCTGAAGAATGAAAATGGACCTGTACCTTTCAATCTGTATAAGAGTCGAATGAAAATGGATCAGAGACCTCAACATAAAACCAGAATCCTTATAATTGCTAGAAAAAAAATAGGGAACACACTACAACACATAGGCATTGGCAAGTGTTTCTGTAACAAGATTCCAATTGCCCAGGAAACTGCACCAAGAAATGACAAATGGGATCACATAAAACTAAAAAGCTCCTGCACAGCAAAGGAAACAATTAACAGAGGTAAGAAAGCCCACAGACTGGGGGAAAATCTTTTCATCCTACACATCTGGTAGAAGACTTATTTCTAGAATATACAAAGAACTTAAAATATCAAACATCAAAATAATAAATAACCCAATAAATAAGTGGGAAATGGAACTGAACAGATAGTTCTCAAAAAATATGAGTAGTCAATAGACATGAAAAATTGTTCTATATTCCTAGCCATTAGGGAAATGCAAATCAAAACAACACTGAGATTCATCTCACTCCAGTAAGAATAACCAAGATTAACAAATCAAATAAGAGCAAATGCTGGCAATTATGCAAAAAAAAAGGAATCCCTTTACACTGCTGGTGGGACTGTAAATTAGTTCAAGCACTTTGGCAATCAGTATGGAGGTACCTTGTAAAACTAAGAATAGAACTGACATATGACCCAGGCATACCACTCCCAGGAATATACCCAAAAGAAGATGAGTCATCATACCACAGACATCTGAAGTTCCGTATTTAATGTAGCACTCATCACAGAGGGTATCGAATCAACCAGAATGTGTATCAACAGAGTAGTGAATTGAAAAATTGTGGTATATATATATATATGAATATTATTCAGCAATAAATAAGAATAAAATTATGTCATTTACAGCAAAACGGATGGAACTGGAGAACATCATTTTAAGTGAATCAACCCAGACTCAGAAAAGAGAACTACTATATGTTCTCACTCATATATGGAATCTAAATCTAACTTAAAGGGAAAAAATACATATTTAGATATATAAAAATGAACAATACTTATCTAAGAATGGAAAATATAAACAGATCAGGAAGAAAGGGGAAGGGAATCATGGGTGGGAGTGGAGATTAGGGAAAAGGGAAGGAGACAGGAAATAATGTAGAGGGGTAAAGAGGGAGAAGAAAATAAAAGTATAAAATGCAACTATATGAGTATAGAACAAAATACGGGGAAGGAAAAAATGCATTGAGAATATAACCCATGATTATGTATGATTTTCATTACTTATTAATTAAAATTCCTACTATTTTCTCATTTCATTTATGCTGTTCTGTAAAGCATGCAAGATGATAAATGTGTAAGCAAAAGTGATTTAATAGTTGCATAATGGATACAGCAAATGATTTATTTATTACTCTGTACCCCACCACCAGTTATAAATAATAATAACTTGTGAGCAAGTAAAACTTCCTAGGTGTAAGCTAACTTCTTTAGCCATTTTATTTTGGCCAATTTGTCAATTCTGAAAAAAATAGAAGGCTTAGATTTTTGGCTGTTGTAGCAATATGGGGTTATTTCTAGGATATTGGGAAACTAGCATAGGTCCAACAGACTGAGGGGAACCTTACAGATATGGGTGGCTATCCTTTCAAGATACTCTCCAAATTCCACTGTTGAAATAGCCAAAGAATCCAACATTTATGCAGAAAGCCTCCAAAAAGCACAGCCAACCTATTGGCAACCTCAGAAGACAAAGATTAGAATTTGGGACCTGCCACAAAGAAGGATGAGGATGAATTAGAGTTAAACTAAGTCCTACCAGGGCAATAATCCATCTAATCAGCCACTACTCTGTTGGCTTAAATAAGTATGGGCATAATCCTCTAGGGGAAAATAACATCATCTGCAGCCTTTGCAGTGCTGTTGTCATTGTATTTCATTTATAATATCTAAAATTCAATCAAAAGTTACTAAAGATCCCAAAAGAAAATACCGCATTATTTTAAAGCAGAGACTAAAAAAAAGAGCCAAAAGAAAGTTAGAGAAGCTCTAGATATTGGAGTCATGTGAAAAAACATATTTTACAGTAACAATATTATCTATAGTCACTTCTCTTAAATTTTTATTTCCAGTTCAATTTTTTTCACTGGATATGTATGCCTATATACTTCAAATCTTCAGTTAGATGTCTAATATACATTTTAAACCTAACAAGTGCAAAATGAACCTTCTGATTCTATCACCCAGACTTTTCTTCATAGGCATCCCCATTCCAGAAAATAGTATCACATTCTTTCAGTGATCCAAGCTAAAAATTCTTAACTCTCCCTTTTCTATCATACCCCACACATATTACATCAGCAAAGGTTATGCGTTCACTTTTGAAATTTAATCTGCAATCCTACCATGTTTTATTACCTTCTCTACTATCTTCGTGGCCTGAACTGCAATAGTCTCTTCCCTGTGTAAGCACAATAGTCCTCTTCTCTACTCTCATGATTGCCCTTGCCCTGTAATGACTATTCTCAACAAAGAAGCTAGAATAATTCACGTGATAAAGAAGCCAGGCTCTAAAACTCCTGGGCTAACACATCTCCAGTAATTTCCTGTGCAATTTAAAATCTCCATTATGCTTCAGGTACAAAGAGAGTCAAAATCCCAGTGATCTCAAGCATATTTATTTCTTATTCACATTGCCTTCCTCATATTGGTCAGAAAAGCACTCTGTTCCATATCATTTCACCTGAAACACATCAGCACCAGATTATTTTAGGAGCCACCAACTATAATATTGTCAGTTGCAGTTCAAAAACAAGAGCAAGGCAAGGCGTATGTGGGCTCTTCAGAGTAACATTGTCACTGCTGCTCACATCCCACTGGTCTAAGCCAGTCACATGGCAATGCAAAGCCTATAGGCATATATGGATACAAATCTCTACTTTATGCCTTCCATGTCACCTTATCTGTCCTATCATATCTTATTCTTCTGTTACTCATACTGCTCCATTCACACTCATCTCTTTGATGTCTCTCAAACACATCATCAAGCTCTTGACCCAGAACTTGCTCTTTGTTCAAATGGCACCTTCTCAGAAGTTCTTCTCTTATCATCCCATTTCAAATTTCAGCTTTTCATATCCTCCTCTGTCACTCTCTACACAATTTCTCTTATTTATTTTCCTCTGTAGAACTCAACAATCATGGAATATTATGACTTTCATTTATTCATTATCCATCTCCCCTCATTGTAATATATACTTCATGAGGGCAGGCATTTTTTTTCTACTAATTTATCCCCAGTACCTACAGAATTGCTCAATACATAATGGGTGCTAAATAAATATTTGTTGCACAAACATAATGTCCTATCTTATTTTTATAGGACTTTAAAATGTATAAATGATTCTGATATGCATATTCTCACTTAATATTTATGGTCAGCCAGAGGACTAGCATGTGAGTATGTCAAAAGCTGTCTTAATAGGATGCCAAATGTGTGAGTTGGGCAAGCATCATCTGAAGTACTGGCTGATAATCACCAGTTTAATATAATGAGAAATGGGTGAGAGGGTAACTCAAATCATCTACTGAAATGTAAACATTTTACTGCCTGCACATCTCTAATAAGAATTGATGTGGTGTGTCATCTGTAATTTAATCACCAGCATTACATCTTGATCGTGAATGAGGATCACTGGACTATTCCCTGTAAAGTTAGATTACCACACGTACAAAATATACACGTAATTTGGGTAGTATTTCAGGTGTGACACAATATGATTAATGGAAAGAATTCAAACTAAAGGAGCACTCTTACAGCTGATCTTATCATGCCTCTAAAATTTAGTGTTTGCTGCACTCTATCACCTGTCCAGTCCAATCTCAGCCTAAATATCTGATCACAGAGAAACAAATTATGTCCTGAATTTTGTTTCTGGATTTAAAATTATTTTATTTATTTGACCTGCTATTTCCATCGTATTGAGGTATTTTATCTGAATTTATGATATAATCACAGGAAAAACAATCAATCTTAATATTGCTATCAAAAGATCCAGCATTTCTTGAAAATTACAGGTTGGAATACTTTGGGTTTTCTAAGTATCTTAAAAGAAGTTAGTTTTTACTGAAGAAGCCAACAAATTTTACATGTATATTGTGCACAAAGTATCTTTATTCCTATTTCTTTCACTGTCTCCCTGTATACAACAGTGTAACAATCTATCTGAATTCATGAGTTGGGCAAGAAATAAGCTTTTCTCTCCCTCCACACCTCCCTGCTCCACACACACACACCATCAGATATTTTCCAAGCTACTATGATCTGAGAAGTTAATGATTTGTTTCATTGTTTTACTATTACACAAAGCTTATTTTTCAGCTATATAAAACTAGACTGAAATATATATGACATTAAACAGTTAGTGTAAAAGGGGTCAGTTGTTTATAGTCTACATAGGCCACAACTTTGTATGCAAATGAAAAAATAAGAAATTAAGCAAAATATTCCTCCTTGAATCAAGTGGAAAATTAAATGATTATGAAAAGATACTGCACAGTGAGGGCTTCCTCTTCCAGTTCTTTCAAGTGTAGGATTTTGCTGCTCCATTGCTATGTGAGCCTAAGGACCATGGACAGCGTGTGGGGTTTACATATGCATACATGTTTCTATAATAGGAACTAATAGTGGTTTCTTAAAAATGCATTATAGGCAATGCCATTTCATGTTTGTTCCATAACTAATAAATTAAAAATTAGTTATTATTAAAGGGCTTCACAAATACACAGTGGGCCTTGGAGTACTAATATACTAGTATCTTTCCTGAAGGGATGTCAAACCTCATTTTACATATTCCCCTATATAATAATGATCAAATAACCACTTTTAGAGTAAGATTGTTTGGTTCTCAGCAAAAAGAAAATCTAGACCATTAGTTGTTTGTTAGTTTGGTTTTGAGGAGGGAAGAACATAAGAGGATCTCCCATCATTTCCTTTGCTTCCTTTACCACCATCTTATTGTAGTAACACAGACATGTTTTTACACATAAAATGACCTCAGATAATTTCATCCTAAATTGTGTGTTTATTACACTTTTTCTTACATTGATCTTATGATTTAGTCTTCTGATCTTCGTTCAAATAAGAAAAGTGAACTTGTCCTGAACTTACAGAATCAGGCATTCTAATCACAAATTTTACACAGGGAAGCTGATGTTTGATGATCTTCACTGCAGAGCTGGTGTTTGCTTGAGAACATGTTAGCATTAATGTATTTGTCCTCACATTTAATTCAAAGCATCTTACACAGACACCATTAATGGTATTTTGCTAGCTCTTTCAAATGACTTCTAACGCAATTTAAATCAATTCAATTTAACAGCCATTTATCGTGCAAAGATCTGCACTTTGTGTGTTTTAGGTGATACCAAAGCACAGTCGCTACCCTAAAGGACATTTTGATCTGTGGAAGAAAATGGATGTGAGCAGCACTGGCCTGACACAAAGGAGATCGTGAAAAACGCCATACTGGAGTCTCAGCACGGTTCTAGCAGAGCACAAAGGAAATAGATGGAATATCATGAAAATAAAACAAAACAGAAAAAAACTAAGGAAATGATTAAAGTCTTGAAAAAACAGAATTTCAATAGACATAGACATTGATGGTGAAGGAACAAATTACAAGAAAAGTTTGAGGTATGGAAGAAATATTCAGACACAGTGATGTACACAGTTTAGAGGAAATAAAAGTTATTGTGTGGAAGGAACACTGGATGAAAACATGACTATCAGAAAATGTACACCTAAAGACACAAATGGGGCTAGATAAAAGAAGCTTTGAATAGTTGACTAGAGCATTGTTATGGTTTGGACCTTGTCCACAAAAGGTGATGTTTTTCTGTCCTCAGCTGGTGGTGCTGTCTTGGGAGGTTGTAGAACTTTGGGAGTGCCTTGAAGGAAGTAGCTTCCTGGGTGTGGGCCTTCGGAGGTTTTTACACTGAGTCATCAACCTTGGTCTCTCTTCGTTCCTTGCCTGCCATGCTATAAGGTCATATAACACAGATCCTGCCACCATTATGGACTGATGCACTAACTGTGAGGACCCAATAAATCTTTCCTCCATCAGTGGGTTTCAGTTGATTTTTCTGCTACAGTACTGACAGTTTACTAACACAAGTATGCAACCCAACAGGGCTTAGTTGTTAGCAGCCTTTGACAAAAGACACTTTGGTTAAAAATGTTACTATAATTGCACAAAGGATAAACTATGGAGGCAAGAGAGAATTTTGGAAGCTGAAGGAGATATTTTGAACCATGGCCATGATTTTTACTCTGGCAAACTGAGAGAGCAGCACTGCAATTTTGGGATGTAAAAATGCTGAAGAACAGGTATAGACAGGAAAACAATGACTGCAGTTGCAGATGTTATGAGTGTGAAGTTGCCATCTAATGTCAATGCAAAAATTTCTAGTGGGTATTTAAAATAACCATCTCTTACAGAAGATAACTGACCATAAATTTTTTTAGGTAAATGTGACTTTGTTCCCAAAACAAAAGTTTGTGCCATTTCTGAAATTGACCAATTAAAATAATTATTTGGAGTAGATATTTTGGTTGTTGTTGTTGTTGTTGTTAGGTGCCATCCAGTTGGTATCCAACTCATAGTGACCCTCATAGAGTTTTCAATGGCTGACTGTTTCGGGATTGACTTGGGAGTGGATTGCCAGGCCCTTCTCCCATTTTTGTGGTGCTGGGAATTGAACTTGGGACCTCAGAGACTGCAGCGCAGCGCTCTACCAACTAAGCTAAATCCCACCGATATTTTGGTAGGCACTAATAAAATGTAGTTTATTAGCATATAATATTTGTCTGTAATACTGGTTTTCACCATTTTCACATTTCATGTAAAGACACATTTGTGTCTTTAGGTGTACATTTTATGATAGTCATGTTTTCATCCAGTGTTCCCTCCACACAGTAACTTTTATTTCCTCTAAACTGTGTATATCACTGTGTCTGAATATTCCTTCCATACCTCAAACTTTTCTTGTAATTTGTTCCTTCACCATGCACCACATTTCATTTTCACATACATGTATATAATGTTGTTGTTAGGTGCCATAGAGTCAGTCTCCAACTTAAAGTGGCCCTACATACAACACCTGTTGTACGCAGGGTCGCCATGGCTTGGATACCAACTAAACGGCACCTAACAACAACAACAACATGTACAACGGTTGAAACAGTATTGTTAGTGCTTCTCTGCTATTCATAGGGTTTTCAATGGCTTATTGCTTTTTGAAAGTGGGTTTTCAGGTCCTTCTCCCAAGCCTACAGCACCTGTGTTCCCAGGCAGTCTCCCATCCAAATAATAACCAGGCCTGACCCTACTTAGCTTCCAGTATCTGATGGGATTGAATGCCACAGTGGTGCAGCTGCAGGCCTGTATACAATGTACTTTGAAACTACTCTTGACCTTCTCCCATTGGCTTCCTCCTCCCCCTAAGTAACTCTCCTTCTACTTTCATGTCCTTTTTTAAAAATCTACATTCTTCATATGAAAGAAAATATGCAGTGTTTAACTTTCTGTGTCTGGCTTATTTCACTTAATGTGATGATCTTCTGTTTGATCCATTATTATGCAAATGACATAATTTTGCTCTTCTTTATGGCTGAATAACACTCCATTGTATGTATGTGGAGATTATATATATATATATATATATATATATATATATATATATATATATGTATGTATTTGTTGTTAGGTGCCATCTAGTCAGATTTCACTCATAGCCACCCTTATAGGGTTTTCAATGGATAATTATTTTGGGATTGTTTGGGGAGTGGATTTCCACATCTTTCTTCCACTTTTATGGTGCTAGGGATCAAACCCAGGACCTCAGAGAGTGCAAAGCAGCACTCCACCAACTGAGCTAAACCCCAGTCCCTGCCCACACCTTCCCATCTTTTCACTGTGCTACTTTTGCCTTTTTCAGAATGTCAAGTAGTTGGAAGAATGTAGCTTTTTCATAATGCTTTTTTCATTAGCAATATGTATTTAAGTTGCTTCCATGCCTCATCATGATTTGATGGTTCATTTCTTTTTATCATGAATATTCCATTGTCTGTGTATACCACTGTTTGCTTATCCATTAACCTACTGAAGGACATCTTGGTTTCTTCCAATGTGGGGTAATAGGGAATGCAGCTGCTACAAACATTTGTGTATAGATTTTTGTGCCAGCATAAGTTTGCAACTCATTTGAGTAAATACCTGGAAGCATGATTGCTGAATCCTGTGGTAAGACAGTTTAGTTGTACAAGAAAATATCAAGCTGTCTTCCAAAATAGCTGTATCATTTAGTATTGCTGTTGGCAATGAATAAGAGTTCCCATTGTTTTACATCCATGCCAGAAATTGGTATTGTCACTATTTGAGGTTTTAGCCATTCTAATGAGAGTATAGTTATATTTCATTATTATTTCCGTTTCAAATTCCCTAATGACATATGAGGCAAAGCATCTTTTCATATGTTTATTTGCCGCCTGTATATTTTCTTTTTTAAGGTATTTATTAAGGTCTTTGGATAATTTGTTAATTGAGTTTGTTTTCTTATTGATGAGTTTATTCTTTGTATATTTTGTCAGATATATCTGCTGTGAAATTTTCTTCCACTCTGTGGTTTGTCTTATTCTTTTAATATTAACTTTTATAGCATAGAAATTTTTAATTTTAATGAAGTACAGCTTATCCATTATTTTTTTAGGTGTATTTTTGGTTTTGTACCTAAAAACTTATTGCCAAACATGAGGTTACCTAGATTTTCTCTTACAGTCTCATGTTCAATGGTTCTATAACTAATATTAATGCTCTATTTTTGGTCATTTAAATTATCTCTAATTTTCAACTATTATAAACAATATCACAATGAATACTTTTTAGTGATACATTTGAGCATGTCCATAATTATTCCTTTTGAATTAATTCCTTGGAGTACAGCAGCTGTGTCAAAAATTGAGGGTTGGCTCATTAATATCTAGTATAATGTCCTTTCAGAAAGCATTTTGGTACTGCAAAAGCTAAAATACTAGATGTCAGATTAAATTCTGCTATGATCTGTGCCTTTATGAATCCTGAATTCAGAAACAGGAAAAGAAAATGGAGCTGCTGTATCCATTTAGCACCAGTGTGGTGGAAGAGAAACATTCTGGAACTGAGAGAAACAACTTCCCAGTTGAACATGCCATCTCAGTGGCTTGTCATTGGTAAACAGCTTCACAGATGTCTTTGACAGGTGAATTCATCAGTTTTCCATTGCTCTAGCAAGATTCCTGAGCCTGAGTAACATAAAGAAAAGAGACTCATTTAGCTCATAGTTTTGGAGGTTCAAGTGCATGATAATGGCAGCAGATCAGCTCTGGTAAGGACCTCATAGCGGACAGCATCACAATACTGGGAACATGTGCAGAAGGAAGAAATTACCTCCTAAGACAGGAATCTAGAGAGCAGGCAAGAGCCAATCTTGCTCATTTTATAACCCACTCTTGTGGAAACTAGTTGAGATGTCACAAGAACTGTATTAACCCTTTCTGAGGGGAGGGGCTCAAATAACCTAATAACCTTGCAGTAAGTCCCACCTCTTAAAGATTCCACCATCTCCTAATATTGTCATACTGAGGACATATTTAAATCATATTCAAATCATAGCAGGAGTCATTCTTGGAAGATTCATAGTTCTTGGTCTTTTTAGTTGTTGGGGTGATTCCATAAGTAGTTTGTTGTTGTTGTATTTAGGTGCCTATGGAGTAGGTGTCTGACTCATAGTGACCCTATATACAACAGACAAAACAGTATTACCAGTGTGTCTCTGCTATTCACAGGGTTTTCAATGTCTGATTGTTTTGGGGGGAGTGGGTTGGCAGGTCCTTCTCCCAACTTGACAACACCTTGATTCCCAGGTGGTCTCCTATCCAAGTACTAACCAGGCCCGACCCTGCTTAGCTTTCAAAATCTGATGGGATCAGAAGCGACAGTGGTACAGTTAGTCTCTTCTAGAGTATATTCTGTACTCTACATTTTATATTCTACACTCTATGTAGAATATGCATGATGTATACATATTTTGAGTACATATTGCAAAGTGGTCCTCCACAAAATTAGACTATTATGCCAGTTTTTCCATTAAACACCTGAATACAGGAATGTCCATTTCCTGAAGCCAAAGTCAACATGTTGTTGTTGTTAGGTGCCATCGAGTTGAGTCTGACTCATAGCGACCCTATGTACAGCAGATAGAAACCTTTCCCAATTCTGTGCCAGGCACAGGATCTTATTAATGTTTAAGCCCATTGTTGCAGACACTGTATCAATCCATCTGGTAGAGGGTTTTCCCTTTCTTCATTGACCTTCCACATGTCTACATTGTCTTTCTTCAGGGATTTGTCTCTCTTGACTATATGTCCCAAGTCAACATAGGCATTATAAATTTAAACAAAATTTTTAACTTGATAAGTTGTAAATTATTGTGTATGTTTAGATATCTTATTCTGAATTTTTTGTTTAGAGGTAAGCTGAAATTCACTATGTGTATTTTGCAAAGGTCTTTCTCTATTGAATTCCCCTGTAAATTTTCTACTAGGGAAGTAAGTAGGTTTTTTAAATCAGACACCAACAGATAAACAACACAGGTAATACTTGAATTCTTCTCAAGTAGTTATCTATCTCTTTATTTCTGTGCCATTTTGTTTTAGAAGGGAAACCTGAATGACACTGCAAGGATACTTTTCAGTTTTTAAAAAGTCAAGATAAAAAATGAGAAGGAAGCAAATAGCTACAGATGTTCAAGACAAGATAAATTCCACCACAAGTAAATTATCTTAAACTTTTTCATTAGGCATATGCTCACTTATGGCATGAGACATCATAATTTTTAACTGTCCCCCTTCTACTCCTTAGGATGGTAACATGAAAAGTGTCCCATGCTTTAAGGGTGACTTGACTTCATTTAATTCCAGCTCAGTATTTTATCAGCTGTGCAATTATAGCAATATGCTTAATTTCTCTATGCTTCTGTCCCTCATCTCTGAAGTAGTGGCCACATGACAATTTTAGGATGAGTAAGCACAGGATGAGTACATTTCCCAGAGCATAGTAGGTACTCGGTGAATATTAATTATGCCACCTTAGTTCTTCCTTTCTTCATTGCAGCTTATCTCTATGTCAAATATGTCATCAATAGCTCAATAAACATGTCTTTTTGAAAAAACAAATTAGTTTCTTTCTCTTTCAGTAACTTTCATTAAAAACATGTACTTACTATCATTTATTTAGGAAATGATTAACAAATTAAATGTTTTGTGAGATCCTTATATTGAGATTTGATTTCATCCTTTCATGATTAATTTCACATTATTTTTAGATATTGATTTAAGATCCTAATATCCTCACATGACAGAAAGAACAACCCTTCAACTCTAAGCATAAGTGATCAGTATGTTTTAATAGAGTTCCCATAGAGCTTAGACAACTTGAATTCTTTCAAAAACTTCCTTTTGCCACCTTACTGCTTGTTGCTACATTAATTTCAAGTAGCAGGCCTTTACAAAGCTAACTTAAATTTTAAGCAATGGAGATTATTTTATTAAAGCAAATATTATTCACAGTAAAGGGGAACAGCATAGACTGAAATTTTTTCTTAGCTCTATAGTCCACATCCCAAACCAGACAGGTAAGGAATAAATGTAAGGTCATAAATTTAGCAACAAATTGTGTTTTTCTATCTGGAGATTAGGTTCTATTTTCTATAATGGCATTTCCATCTGCTTTTGGTTAGTTTCCTAAATACTTTGTGGAACCCAAAGAGGGTGTCTTACATGTATCCAGGAGTACATAAGATAATAATTCACCATAGTCACAACAGAGCCTGCAGCTGTAGCCCTGTGGCATCCGATCCTGTCAGATCTTGGAAGCTAAGCAGGGTCGGACCTGGTTAGTACCTGGATGGGAGACCGCCTGGGAACACCAGAAGCTGTAGGCTTGGGAGAAGGACCTGGCAACCCCCTCCCAAAAATCAATCTGCCATTGAAAACCCTATGAACAGCAGAGAAGCACTGACAGTAGTGTTTCCCCTGTTGTACAGAGGGTTGCTATGAGTTGGATACCAACTCGACGGCACCTAACAACAACAACAACAACAACATAGTCACAATGGATTTATCCCAGAAAATTCCAAGGTAATTTAGTACTAGAAAATTAGTAAATGCCATTTACCAGTTTAATAGATTATAGGAAAAACACTACATAATCATTTCAATAAATGCTGATGAGGCATTTGAAAAATTTCTAAACCTCATCTTCAACTCAAAATGTCTTTACTATGTTGTTGTTGTTAGGTGTTGCTGAGTCAGTGTCAGACTCATAGCAACCCTATGAACAACAGAGGAAACACTATTGTTACTGCTTCTCTGCTATTCATAGGGTTTTCTATGGCTGATTGTTTGGGGTGAGTGAGTTGCCGGGTCCTTCTCCCAAGCCTACAGCTCCCGGTGTTCCCAGATGGTCTCTCATCCAAGTACTCACCAGGCCCAACCCTACTTAGCTTCCAAGGTCTGATGGGGATTGGATGCCACAGTGGTATGGCTGCAGGTATCTTTACTATAATAGGAAGAAAATTATCTGAAAATGAATATTTATTTTAAAACAAAAAATTCTACAAACTTTGAATATTATAAGACTTTTCCTTAAAAGATGAAGAACAAGACAAAAATTCCAGAATTATCACTTTTACAAGCATGGTCCTGAAGCTCACAACCAATACTAACTTAACAGTGCATATAAAGGAAAACATTTAATGGCATAAAGGATGAAAACTAAGAATTGAAGCTGTTGTGTAATATATAGTTATCTACATTTGTTGTTGTTGTTAGGTGCCATTGAGTAGGTATCCGACTCATAGCGACCCTCATAGGGTTTTCAATGGCTGAGTGCTTCAGGATTGCCTTGGGAGTGGATTGCCAAGCCCTTATCCCATTTTTTCGGTGCCGGGAATTGAACTCGGGGCCTCAGAGACTGCAGCGCAGCGCTCTACCCACTGAGCTAAATCCCAGCCCAGTTATCTACATAGAAAACTTAAAAAATGTGTAACACATCTATTAGAAATAAAATGTTTAGCAAGTAGACTAGTCATCAAGGAAGTATTAATGAAAATAAATGATACTAATTCAGATGGCAGATTAGAGGCAGCCTCCATGTGACCGAGTAAAACAAAGGAGTCAGAATAAGAAAGCATGGATTTGATTCCAAAGAGAGAAAGACTGGAAAAGCACAGAAATCATAGAGGAGGTTATAGGATTATCTCAGTGTGCATAAGGGAGCTGAGCAGCAAGAGGGAGTAAGCAGGACACATCTCCAGCCACAGCTCCCTGGTAGGCAAGGGGAACCAGAGACCTCAACTAAAAATGTAAAGTGGGCAGCCCTTATGGGTAGGATGGCAGTCCATAGGCCAAATTCATAGTCTTTGAAGCCCTTCAATTGGTTGGGGAGATTTGGTAAGACAATGAATCTTCATGACTAGGGCTCAGGGAGGTGGTGTCAGCATTGAAGAAGACACTCATTTTTCCATGATCCTTATCTCAGAGTGCCAGGACTGGGCACCATATTGATAGGGACCCTATTGTGTGAGATTGAGCTACTCCAGGGACCTGAAAAAAAAAAGTAATCACTAGACAGGGAACTTGGGAAAAACCTAACACAACTGCAGGGTATGACCTGGCTGTGGCTGACAGTTACAGGGAGAAGGAAGGTAGAGTGCTGAAGCTGAGAGGTTGGGGCAGCAGGCTCAGGCAAGGTTGACTGGAGCCCCAACCCTAAGGGAGGAGAGAGAACTCTAGCTCCAGAGGAGAACTTCGAGACTGACAACTCTGAGGCAAGTCAGATAAAAGATTCCATCTTCAACTGATCACCACTTCTACCTTACAAAATCCAATATTAGAGGACACAAAAAGAAGCTGCTCCCATACTTCATTGTGTTGTTGTTGTTGCTGTTGTTGTTGTTGTTGTTGTTTCTGTTTTGCTTGGAATTGAACCCAGAGCTTCCATGAGACAAGTGCTGTACCACTGTGCAGTATCTTCAGCCCTTTTCCTATTATTGCTTTTAGTCAGAGTCTCATTGAGTTGTGCAGGTTGCCTCTGACCTGGGGCTCAAGAACCTCCTACCTCAGCCTCCCAAGACACTGGGATTGCAGGTGTACACTATAATGTCCTGTTCTTTTCTTCTCCTTTTAATTTTTTTCTTCTTTTTCCCTCTTTTTATCATTAAAATTATTTTTCTCATTTGTCTTTTTTCTAATGTAATTTTACTTTTTTCTTTTTTAGTTTTTTTTAATCTTTTACTACCTGTGTATCTCTCTTTCTATTTAATATACCTTTAGTATCATTTATGCTATTTTTTAAATCTCTTATTGCTCTTATGTTTACCTAAATTTTATACATTTTTCCTCATTTTCCTATCAGACTTTTTATTTTTTTAATCTTTTGCTGTTTGCTCTCTCTCTTCCTAATATTCATTTCCTTTCTAAATCTTCTTTTTCTTCCTTTATTAGCCCTTGCTGCTTTCTTCTTTCTTCCCTACCTCTTCCTCCCATTTTTTAGTGCAGGCAATTACTATTTTCACCTTTCCCCTAAATAATTTGTAACTTCATAGCTTACCCTATATTATTGTCACCATTTTCTTATCTATGGGCATTGATAGTATAGTAGGTGGCATTAGATGATTTTAAGTGTATTTCTATATCAGGTTTGGTAAGGTTTTGTACCTGTTACCATGGTTTGTTTTCTCCTCTGGGAGTGGTATGGGGAATTAAAATCTCAAGAGAAGGCTACTCGCTAAGAATATCTCCAAATAAAACAGGAAGAGATACCCATCCCAACAGATACACAAATCACAAAACTGAGGCAAAATAAATATAAAAAAACAAAGCAGTATGTTTCTGCAAAAAAAACCACATAATTCTTTAACTACTGAATCCAAAGACACTGGTGTAGTTGAAGTGTCAGAAAAACAGTTCTAGATTCTACTTATAATAATGATGAATGACTTCAAAAGGGACACAAACAAGCAATGAATGAAGTAGGAATTTAATACAGGACCTAGATCAGAAAACCACCAATGTAGAAAACAAAGATGGCAAAATAAATGAGAAATTCATCAAGGACATTGAGATTTTGAAAGATAAAAACTATCTGGGCAAAGTGTTACATGACTATAATCCCAGTGAGTTGTTAGGCAGATGGAGGAGGATTGCTAGTTGAAAGCCAGAGGCAGCCTGAGCAACTTAATGATACCCTATCTCATGATGAAAAAATTGAAAAGAGGCTGGGATTGCAGCTCAGTGCAGCTCACTTCCAAACTGAGATAAAATCTAAGGCAGAAAACACTTATTCAATGAAATTTTATCAGAAAACGTCTCAAATCTGGGGGAAAAAAGGGATTTTTCAACCATAAGAGACATTTAGAACCCGAAATAAGACATGACCAAAAAAGAACCAGGTCAAAACACAGTATAGTTAAAATGTCAAGACCATAGAACAAATAAATAATATTAAATACTTCAAGGGAAAAATAACAACTCACTTACCAACACAAAGCCTTCAGAATAACATCAGACCACTCAGCACAAACTCTATAATCCAGGAATGCCTGGAATGATATATTTCAAGCCCTCAAAGTAAATAACTGCAAACAAAGGTTATTATATACAACAAATTTATCGCTTAAACTCAGTGGAGAAATAAAGGCCTTACAAAACAATCAAATACTAAAACAATTCGTAACCACCAAGCCAGCATAGCAGAAGATACTTAAAAGAATCCTATGCATACAGAAAGAAAAACAGGCAGTCTTAATCACAAGAGTACAGGATACAATAAACTTTGTAAGAGGAAAAGATAAACAAATGAGAACTAGAAAAGAATCAGTCATGTCCAACTCAAAACACTAGCAAATCTTTGATTTGAATAAAGGAGAAAGAAAACTATGAATACTATGTAAACAACCAGGAAAACACCCAACACAATTACAAGAATCAGCAAACCCCTCTCACTAATAACCCTAAACATAAATGGGTTTGACTTTCCAATTAAAAGATATAGACTTGTAAGCAAAATCCAACAATTTGTTGTCTATAAGAAACATATCTCATTGACAAGTACACTCGCAGACTGAAAGTGAAAGGATGGAAACTGATACAGCAAGCAAGCAGAAGCCAAAAAAAAAAAAAAAAAAAAAAAAAAAAAAAAAAAAAAAAAAAAAAAAAAAAAAAAAAAAAAAAAAAAAAACAAAGGGAGGAGTAGCCATCCTTATCTCAAACAAAGAAGATTCCAAGTTAAGATTAGTCAAAAGACATGAGAACGTCACTACATATTAATAAAGGGAACAATCAATCAAGATGATATAACAATTGTAAATATATGTGCACTGAACATGTATGCACCAATTTTATGAAATAAACACTACTGAACATAGAGGACAGATAGGTTCAGATACAATAATAGTGAGTGACTTCAATTCCACACTCTCAATAGATAGAACATCTGCACCCAAAAAATCAACAAAGAAACTTCAGAGTTAAATACCACAATAGATTAAATTAATTTAATTGATATCTACAGAATATTCAACCAAAAGCTACAGAATACATTCTTCTTGGCAGCACATGGAACCTTTCCTAAAATAACCAATATTCTAGTCCATAAATAAAGTATGAACAAATATAGAAAACTAAAATAATTTCATATACCTTATAATACCATAAGAGAATAAACCTAGAAATCAACAACAAAAGAAATTACAGGAACTATACAAACACATAGAAACTGAATAATACACTCTTAAGTGATTAATGGGTCCTTGAAGAAATCAAGAAGAAATTTAAAAATTCCTAGAATCAAATGAAAATGAAAATATAACCTACCAGAACATTTGGGATACACAAAGGTGGTCCTATGAGGAAAGTTTACAACTATGAGCACCTACATTAAAAAAATCAGAGAGCACTCAAATAAGTAACTTAATGATGTACCTAGAGGCATTAGAAAAACAATAATGAGCAAAACCCAAAATCAGTACATAGAAAAAATGATAAACATCAGAGCAGAAATTAAGGAAATAGAGACAAAAAACAATAAAAATAATTGATGAACCAAAGAGCTGGTTCTTGGAAAAAATAAGATCAACAATCTGTTAGCCAAACTAACCAAAAGAAAGAGAAGACAAAAAATAGTAAAATTAGGGATGAAAAGAGGATATTGCAAGAGATACCAAAGAAACTCACAGAATTATTAGGGAATACTATGAAAACATATATTCCAAAAACCTTGAAAACTTATATGAGTTGGACAAATTCCTACAAATGTCTGACCTACCAAAATTAAATCAAGAGGATATAAACAACTTAGACTTATGATAAGCAGTGATAAAGAGTTTTCCAACAAAGAAAAAACAAGGACTTGATGGAATCACTCCAATGCTATAAGAGCTTTAAAGGAGAATTAACACCAATGCTCCTCAAATTATGCCATGAAAGAGAAATAGGAGAAACACTATTAAACTTATTCTAGGAAGCCAGTATTATCTTTATACCCAAACCAGATAAGCATATCACAAAAAGGAAACTACAGAGCAATTTCCCTATGAACACAGATGCAAAAATTGACTTCAACAATATATTAAAAACATTATATACTATGATCAAGTTATTTTCATTTCAGGGACCTGAGGATGGTTTAATATACACAAGACAGTAAATGTAATACAGCACATATGTAGACTCATAGAGAAATCACATGATCATCTCAACAGATGCAGAAACGGTCCTGGACAAAGTTCAACATCTTTTTATGTTAAAATCCTAAAGAAACTAGGAGTCAAAGAAACATGCCTCAACATAATAACATAATAAAGGTAATGCATGGAAAAATCTACAGCCAATATTGTACTGAATGGGAAAGAACTGAAAGCACTTCCTCTAAAATCAGGAATGAGACAAATGTATCCACTCTCCTCTGCTATTAAAAACAGTAATTGAACTCAGCCATAGCAATAAGTCTAGAGAAAGAAATAACAAAAATAAAAATAGAAAAGGAAGAATTCAAATTATTCTTATTTGGAGATGATTCTACTGATATGATTCTGTACTTAAAACACCCTAATGACTCCACCAGAAAGCATGTAGAGCTAATAAACACTTTCAGCCACGTAGCAGGATGCAAAATCAACATGCAAAAATCAGCTTCTTTCTACATACAAATCAGCTTCTCTCATAGAAAAAAAAAGCTTCTTTTTAGACCAAAATTGACCAGGCTGAGAAAGAAATCAAGAAAACAACCTCATTCATAATACTTTCAAAAAAAATAAAATATCTAGAAATCAACCTAATCAAAGAAGTGAAAGACCTCTTCAACGAAAACTTTAAAGCATTGAAGAAAAAAATTGAGGAAGACCCTAGAAGATGTAAAGACCTCCAATGCCTATAGATTGGTAGAATTAATATGTGAAAATGGCTATATTACTGAAAGCAATCTACAGATTCAATGTAGTCCCCATGAAAAGCTCAATGGCATTCTTCACAGAAATACAAAAACAATCCTAAAATTCATATAGAAGCACAAAAGACCCCAAATCACTAAAATAATTCTGAACAGGAAAAGCAATACAGGGGACATCATAATACATGATTTCAAATTATACTACACAGCCACAGTAACAAAAACACCATGATACTGACATAAAACAGACATGTAGACCAATGAAATAGAATACAAGATCCAGAAATAAGGCCATTCAGTTACAGCCATCTGATGTATGAAAAGTGTGCCAAAAATATAAGTTGGAGAAAAGAAAACATCTTCAATAAATGGTGCTGAGAAAACTGGATCCCCTAATGTAGAATCCTGAAACTAGATCCCTCTCTCTCACCTTGTACAAAAATCAGCTCAAATTGTTCAAAAACCTTAACATAAGACATGAAACTGAAAACTGTAGAGGAAAATATAGGGAAAATATTTCAATACATAGGCATAGATAAAGACTTTCTGGAAAGGACCCCAATAGCACAGGAAACAATAGCAAGAATTAACAAATGGGGTTGCATGAAATTCAAAAACTTTTGCACAGCCAAGGACACAATTATAAGATTGAAGAGACAATCTACAGAATGCGAAAAACATCTTTGCCACCTATAATTTGGTAAGGGACTAGTATTTAGAATATATAAGGAGCTCAAACAATTATAAACACCATAATGGAGGATGTGAACATGAGCAATGTACAATGACATGCAAGTATGGGAATGTCATAATGAAACCTATAAGTTATACACTAACTAAAAAATTACTAATAAAAATGACAAAATATAAATATTAATTTAAATTTAAAACTTAAGCACCAAAAAAACAATGTATACAATCCAAAATTAGGCAAATTAACTGCACAAGGCATCCTCAAAGGATGAAATATGAATCGTCAACAACCATGTGAAAAACATGTTAAATGTCCTCAGTCATCAGGGAAATGAAAATCAAATACTATTTTCCCTTTTGTACATGGGGTTGCTATGAATCGGACACCAAGCTGATGGCACCTAACAACAAGTCAGACCCAGATAGATAAACATTGCATATTTTCTCTCATATGTGGATGTTAGATTTCAATATGTATTCCATATTACAGTATGTAGGTAATGAAAGTAGAAGTGGACCTATGTAGGGGTATAAAAGGGACCAAGAAGAAGGGGGAATGGGCAATAAGAAGGGGTAATGGGAGAAAGAAAAAGAAATATCATGTTTTGCCCTTAAGAGAAATCTGGAGGTATATATTGTTGTTGTTAGGTTCCATCAAGTCGGTATCCGACTCATAGCGACCCTCATAGGGTTTTCAATGGCTGACTGTTCCGGGATTGCCTTGGGAGTGGATTGCCAGGTCCTTCTCCCATTTTTGCAGTGCTGGGAATTGAACTCGGGACTTCAGAGACTGCAGTGCAGTGCTCTACCCACTGAGCTAAATCCCAGCCTATATATATACATATACATATACATATATATGTATACATATACATATATATGTGTATATATATATACACACACATATATAGTACATGTGTGTATATACACACAAACACACACACGTTTTATATATATATATATATATATATATATATATATATATATATATATATATGATGTGGGTGTGTACACACAAAGAAAACATTAAAGTAGAAGGGGTACCATTGGTCAGGAGGAAGAGAATAAGGGGCTGAACATGAGCAATGTGCAATGGTATGCATGTATGGAAAAGTCATAATGAGTGAGACCCACTAAAATGTACATTAAAAATTACCAATATAATAAGATTACTAGGAAAAGAATTTTTAAAAATAATAAATCACATTAAGTTGTACAATAAGAAATTACTAATAAAAAATGAAAAAGAAATCATTTTCCCCTGGCAAATGTCTACAAAATAGTAGTGTTCTATTTCAGCTGGAATTTAAGAATATGGATCAACCCATGAACAGTAGCTGGAAAGGCTGTTCCTATAATTTTTTGAGGGTAATTTAACTATGTATATTAAGAGACTTAAACAATTTCATTTCTAGAAATCCAAATTTAGAGCACAATTAAAGATGCACACAAATAAGTTTATTCAGAGATGATACCATGGTAATATTATAATAAAAAAGATATAACAAAAATGACCAAATGTCTAATAGTAATATGGTATGCACTGTTGGGTGCTTATTGAGCAGTTATTCCTTCCTTCCTTCATGCTGATAGATCCTCAATTTTAACTCATTTATGGGGCAGTCATGAGATTCAGTGAGGATGAGACCTCTCTAGCCAGGACTTGTGAATCCTGTCAAAGTAATGCCATTTCCATTGCATGGATTCAGATGAGCATGTGACACTTTCTGGTCCATGAAATATAAAGGCTAATCAGCCTCTGGCAAAGTTTCTCTTGCTTTTACGAAGGGTATTAGTTAGGGACCTTCTGTTTCCTCCTTACTAGTATTGATGTACCTGCATGCAATACCTGTAAGGGTATCAATGTCTCTGAACCAATAGAGTATCTAGCATAGTACAAGAAGTCCATATTGTGAGAAAAGAAGAGCAAAGAAGAATGTGCAGTTACTGGATGGGTGTACCCCAAGACCTCTTGGTATGTGAGACAAAAAGAATTCTATTGTTAAAGTCACTTTGAATTGGCTTTTCTGTCACCTAGAATATAAAGCAAGTTGAAACAAATACTTACATGGCTTGTAGTGTAATCATAAAAAACTATGCTTCCTTTAAAACCTCTGTTTCAAAAGTTATTGGATACTAGAACTTCATTTTACATTGTTAAAAATGAAAATGATCTATTTTCAAATGCTGTTATGTAATCTTTCAAGTACGTGAAATTATTATCCCCATGTGTTGATGATGAAAATGAGATTGAGAGTGATAAGTGATTTGTTTGGTTCAGATCACGAGCAAATGGAGGAGCCAAGAGTTGAATTCTAGCAGCAGTGAGACCCAGCTTCCCACTCAGAACCTCTGCCACCTCTGCCTCTCATCATACTATATGCCCCTAAAAGGAAGTATGGTAAGATCCCAGTTGATTTTTGCTTTATCAATGACTTCACACATAAATTGATGTGTGCATATGTATGGAGCAATAGGGAGGCAGTAAAAACACCTGAGATTTGAAAAATGGTCATCTGTGTATTTTGGTATTATGGATGATTTTCATTTGACTCCTAGATTTTCTTTATTTTTCCAAATAATATGCAATAAAAAATACAACTGTCATATTATGTGACAACTGTCAGACCAAAGATTACATGAAAAATAATATGTGTCAAATGGAAGATTCATGTTTAAGAGAAAAAGGCATTTTAATAAAATTAAATTTTATGACAATGAATATGATAGACTTTTTCAAATTACATAAAATATATAACTCAACTCAAATAAAAATTGTCAAAAACTTATTGTAGGCTTCAAATAATTATGCCATACCTAAAATTAAAAAATGGGAAATATATTACAAATTATCATATACCAAATACATATTTTTAATCATAACATTTGCTTGGTGATGAATCTTGGGGAAAATCTTAATGTTCTCACTTCTAAGAAAACAAACAATATTTTGACAATCTTTAGGGGAAATTTCATCACTTAAATTACAGTGATCTCTATATTTTCATGTCTATGAAATTTTTATTTTAATATTTTAGAAAAATTAACCTATAGTAGCAATTGCCTATAGCCATACCAGAAAAATGAATAACTGTTTTATCAACTATGCAAAGGCATTTGATTGTGTGGATCCTAACAAATATGGATAACAGTGTGAAGAACGGGAATATCAGAGCACTTAATTGTACTTATTAGGAATCTGTACATGGACCAGGAGGCAGTCGTTTGAACAGAACAAGGAAACACTGCCTGGTTTAACATCAAAAAAGGTATGTGCCAGGACTGTACCCTTTCACCTCTTCAATCTCTGTACTGAGGAAATAATCTGAGGAGCTGGACATTATAAAGAAGAATGCAGCATCATGACTCGAGGAAGACTCATTAACAATCTGCATTATGCTGATAACAAACCTCTGCTTGCTGAAAGTGAAGAGAAGTTGAAAGATTTACTGATGAGGATCACAGAACACAGCCTTCAGTATGGATTGTGCCTCAACATCAACAAAACAAAAATCTTCACAACTGGGTCAGTAAGCAACTTCATGATAAATGGAGAAAAGAGTGAGGTTGTCCCGGATTTTGCTTTACCTGGTTCTACAATCAACACTCATGAAAGCAGTAGTCAAAAAATTGAAAGACGTGTTGCCTTGGGAAAAGCTGTGGCAAAACACCTCTTTAAAGTGTTGAAAAGTAAAGATGTCATATTGAAGATGAAGGCATGCCTCACTCATGCCATGGTTTCTTCAGTTGCATCATATAGTTGTGAAAGCTGGACATTAAATAAAGGAAACAGGAGAAGAATTGACACTTTTGAATTATGGTGCTGAAGAAAAATATTGAATATGCCATGGACTGCCAAAAGAACCAACAGATTTATCCTAGAGGAAGTGCAATCAGAGTGCTCCTTAGAACAAGGATGGCTAGACGGTGTCTTATATATTTTGGACATGTTGTCAAGAGAGACCAATCTCTAGAGAAAGACATCATGTTTGGGAGAGAGGCATGTCAACAAAAAAAGGAAAACCCTCAACTAGATGGACTGACACAGTGTTTGCAACAATGTGCTTAAACATAAGCAATATTGTGTGCCTGGCACAGAATCAAGGAGTGTTTTCGTTCTGTTGTACACAGGGTCACTATGAGTTGGACCTGACTCAACAGCATGTATCAACAACAAGCAGCTGTACCACTACGGCATCAGATTCAGTCAGATCTCGGAAGCTAAGCACGATCAGGCCTGGTTAGTACTTGGATGGAAGACTCCCTGAGAACACCAGGTGCTATAGACTCAGGAGAAGGACCTGGCAGCCCACTCCCAAAAACAAACAATCAGCCATTGAAAACCTTATGAATGGTAGAGAAGCACTGACAATAGTGCCAGGCATGGCACAGTGTCAGGTAGTGTTTCATCTGATGTATATAGGGTCACTATGATTGGGACCCAACTCCATGGCACCTAACAACAACAACAACACAGTAGCAATTATAATAACCAACATTGAAATGGTGCCTAATATGTGTCAAGCCCTATTCTGAAGCTTCCCGTGTATTAACACACTTAAAACTCTCAATAATTCCATTAGATTGTTACTATCTCTCTTATTTTACAGGTGAGGAAACTTAGGCACGGAGAGGTTAAGTCATTCAATCAACATAATTAAACAAATAAAAGGCAAGACCACATTTTGAATCTAGCCATCTGGATTCAGAGTTCTGGCTTCTCACTTCCATATTTTTTCCTTTTTTACCAAATTATCTTAATCTATTTGACTTTAATTTCAAAATGCAAATAAATAGTCTTCATAATCATTTTGGTTCATTAGCAAACTCTAAATAACATTTCTTACTTCTAAGTGGCATTGTGCAAAACAAATAATTGAAAATATATATGTGAAGTAAATTTGTAACTTCAGATTACTTTTTTTTTTTTTTTTTTTTTTTTGCAGCCGTGAGGTTTAACTCAGAGCCTTGTGCTTGCAAGTACTGTACCACTGAGCTGCACCCTCAGCCCATTTTTTCACTTTTTGAGACAGGGTCTTGCTGAGTTACCCAAGCTGCTTCTGGTCTCAAAATTTCAATCCTCCTGCCTCCACCTCTTAAATCACTGGGATTACAGGCATGTGCCACTGCGCCTGGCTGTAACTTCAGATTTCTATGACAGGGTAAGTTTGGTACTGAAAAATCCAATGTCCTTTGATTAGTAAAGACCTACATAAGACAGATGTAGATTCTTATTGTAAAAACTTGTGTAATTTAGTCTATTTAAAAAGCAATGATACATTACCAGTACTTAGGTATATCATTATTTTCAGGAATTAATTTATTTCAGAGACCAGTTACAGTTGGACCAGAAGAATAAATATATATAGATATAGAAATGACATAGATATACAGATTCATGGATACAGCCATAGACATATAGAGGTAAACTTATAGAGATATACAGATGCATAGATATAAAGATAGACATTAACCTGGGGATGAGTACACATTGAAATGTGCAAAGAACTTAATTTGAATGGTGCTGTCTGTACACTGGATTAGCCTCTCAGCTGTTCAGATGGAGCTGTAAATTTAGATGTCTTTGTTCAGTTGCTTTTTGGTTCATCACACACAGACTGGTCAGGCCAGGCCTGTGGAAGATTCTTTCCCCGCCCCTTTGAGAGCTGCAGGACTGATTCCGTATGCTTCAAGCTAGGGGTAATGTAATGTTCAAAGCTTTATTCATTGAATCAATCAACCATCATCTCAGCCTTTGATTCTCTGGTCGCTGCTAATCTGTGGACCTCAGCAAAGTCTCCAGACAAGAAAAACATTGAACACATGCTCCAACATCAACAGAGGCTGGCCATGTGGGCCACCAGGCAAGAGCCCAGTCCTCTCATTTACACAGGGCATGCTTCTTGGGTGCAAGACAACCCCAAAGCAGAACGGACTACGAAAGTAAGAAATAACCACAACTGCATTAAAAACTGCAAATAAAACATTTTTATAGTTTTTCCCTAATGTTGCAAACAAGCAGTTGTCCCATGGTACAAATATTTCCCAATCCCTAGTAAAAGTAACCTTTTTTCTTAGTTTTGCTCACAGGGACAAAAAGCTTATATATATAAAATCACTTCAAAGAATTGCTACTCTTCTCCTTTTCCTTTTACCAGCTTCAGATGTTAAGTTGTTCAATTTAAGTACAATTACAGTACACATCATGACCTTATTGCATGCACTATGTTCCCCAGATTTATTTATTGCCCAAAAAGCATATAAAAATTCATATGTATTCATTACCCTTTAGAAACAGAATTCCAAAAACAATTTTACTCTTTTTATTCTCTATGCATAGTGAGAGTTTTTAACAATATGTCAGAGAACATTGTTGCCCTTCAAGAAATATATTTAAGCCACTCTATTTTGCATACAGTAGTGTCCCATCATCACAGGTTTTACTTTCCACAGTTTCAGTTACCCATAGTCAAACTTTGTCCATAAATATTAACAAGAAAAGTTCCAGAAGTAAAAAAAATTGTAATTTTTAAGTTGCATGCCACTCTTTTTTGACACATATAAATTGTACATATTTATAGGGTCCCATGTGACGTTTCCATACCTGTAGATTTTGTGTGGGTCAAATCAAGGTAAATAAGCATACCTATTTCCTCAAACATTTGTAATTTCTTTGTGACAAATACATTCAAAATCCTTTTTTCTAACTTCTTTGAAATATACAGTATATTATCATCATTTCCATCCCCCTAAATTACATATCATTCAGGGTAGCATGATGAAATCCCACATTGCCCCACTCTGTCCCCCTGGGATGTGAATTATATCTTTATCAGAAGTATCCACATTGTATATGCTACCTGACTATTAGTCACTTACGTAGCTCTCTCAGTTATCAGATTGGTTGTCTGGTACTGCAGTGCTTGTGTTGAAGTAACTCATGCAGTAACCTAGTATCAGTTCACAATACCTACATCATTCACCTTCTCCCATTCATAATGCAGGCCTTATATTCTCCCACATCAGTACAAGAAAAGGATGAGTACAGCATAGTAAGGTATTTTGAGAGAGACCACATTCACATAACTTTTATTATAGTATATTGATACAATACTTCTATTTTATTGTTAGTTATTATTGTTAATATTTTACCATGGTGCCCAAATTATGAATTAAACTTTATCATCACCAGGCTATTTTGCTCTAGAACTTAGAATCTTTAGTCAGAAAAATAGTTAAACTCAACAAATGTTTACTTGGCTTTAATGCTGAGAAGAGAAGAAAAGAGATTCATTGAGACAAAAGTGTGTGAGACAAAAGGATAATAAAAGACTTAACATAAGAAGCCTATTGTGACAATTTCTATACACAAATACTTTAATCTGCAGAATAAGTTGTTGTTGTTGTTAGGTGCCGTCCAGTCGGGTCCAACTCATAGCAACCCTAGGCACAACAGAAGGAAATATTCCCTAACACTGTGCCATACTCGGCACTGTCAATGCTTCTCTGCTGTTCATAGAATTTTCAATGACTGATTGTTTCAGGATCGTTTCAGCAGTGGGCTGCCAGATCCTTCTCCCACTTTTTCAGTGCTGGGGATTGAACCGAAGGCCTCAGAGAGCCCAGAGCAGCACTGTACTGGCTAAGCTAAATCTCCACCACAGAATTAGTGGAGGAAGGCAAATCTGCAAACTAAATATATTAGGAAAGTCTGCCTTCTGGCCACATCACAGCTATTGTGGATGTTCACACTGTGTGAGTGGGACAGTGTGGGAGCTAAACCACCTCCATTTTTCATTAGTGGGAGAGTCTCTAGAATTTCCTGTGATGATGGAAGTGTTCTATATCTTCTCCAAATTGTTCCACAGGGGTAGCCACTGGCCATCTAGAGCTTTTGATCATTTGAAATGTGGCCTTGAAACTGAGGAACTGGATTTTACATTTTATTTACTCCTAATTAATAGCCACATTTGGCTACTGGCCACTGTGTTGGGCAGTACAATGGCACTACATGTGTTCAGTAGCAACAGAGCAAGAGATCATATGGCTGCTCTGGTGCTGAAAAACCAAAAGATGTTCTGCCTCTGAGAAAGGCACAGCCCTAGAAGTTCTCATTAGAAAAAGATCTCAAGCTTGCCCCATCCAGGACCTATATAGTGCATCTTCTTGATCAATGTTCCTCTTTCTCTAAAGAACAATGACAAATGTTTATTTTCTATTTTTAGGTGGAAAATAGTAAAACAAATTACTTAATCAAAAAAATCCAAAAGGTACTAATGACTTCACAGGTTTTGGTAGATGAATATAAAACCATTCTTTACTTATAAGACACAGTAAGATAATGAGAATATGAAATGTGATTATAACCATTTTACACTTGGGAAAATGCTTTCTTCAAAAACAGTTATACTGAACACTCTTATGATAAAATTTAAATATTTTAAGATAAAAGTATTTAATATAACATTACAGATATACTTAATTAGAGACTGGATCCACTGGGCACCATGGTGCATGCTTGTAATCCTAGCAATTTGGGAGGTAAAGGCAGGAGGGTTGAAGGTTTGAGGACAGAGGCAGTCTGCAGAATTTAGCAAGACCCTGTCTCCAGACAAAAAATCGAGCTGGGGTTTATCTCAGTTGGTAGAGTGCCTCTCTGCACTCTCTGGGGCCCTGAGTCCAATCTTCAGCACCACGACAATGAGAGAAGTACGTGGCAACAAACTCTTAAAACAATCCCGAAACAATCAAGACATTGAAAACCCTATGAATAGCAGAGAGGCACTTACATAGTGCTGGGGAGTGTTTCATTCTGTTGTACATAGGGTTGCCATAAGTCAGACTTGACTCAACAACACCTAACAATAACAACAATAACAACAGAGCCTGAACATTTATGGTAAGTCAATGGCAAACGTCTTGCTTCTACTTGAGGACTCTAAAATAATCAAAGTAATATCTGTCACATATCTTCATGTTCAAATAATTGTTCTAGGCATTGTAGGTAAAGTACAAGTTGGCTCTTAAGGAAGGGAAGAAAGAAGAAAGAATGCAAATTTCTAGCCTCATTTTGAAATACTTTCCTAATAGCCCATTCTAATGAGCTAGCAAGAATTGCTGCAGCCCCCTCAACTCCTGCATGCATGGAAGACAGTATGAATGACTTGTGCCACTTTTTCGTGTTGATCATCTCAACTAGGGCCTCACTTATAGTCTATTGGGATTGGCACTTAAACTGAGACCTATTCTCAACCACCTGTGCTTCTCTGCACACCTTAGTCTTTCTGAAGTATGTCTTTAAAGCAGTGAGCAGGTAGCAAGGTCTCATTAGGTATTAAACCTAATGAGTGAAAAGCTCCCTGGAGAATCTGGGTATGTCCCCTCAAAAACCTCAAAAGCAAAGTTTTATTATTGCTTCCTGTCAGTTGCTCCTTTATCAGGGACCTATCTAAGTTCCAGAAACAACAGGAACTCAAAGTTGAATCAAAGAATTTCCAACCAATGGAGGGAAAAAAAAATTTATGAAAGGTTTTAGAATGAGTAAAACAGAGGTGTTCTTTCCTTCAAATCTCTGGTGCCTGTATGCTTGGAGAAATTCAGTGTAACAATACTCTTAACAATTTATAGTAGGAATTATCATTGAAATTTGCTACATACAAGCATAACTAAAATTCAATCATTTCATGCTCTCCCATACATGCCTGAGGATACTTGGGGTAAATAGATTTCTTGGAAGTGGCCACTGACTACAGCTAAATTACATTTCACATAGTAAACTCATTGGCTTTTTAATTACTCTGCTGATGGCCACATGCTGTCACCACTATCTCATACTGAAGTGATATTGATTCAATTTTTAACTTTGATGCACCAAGAAAAAAATGGAGAGTATATTTTATTATTTCTTGGCCTACACTTCTCAGGAACCAATTTTTTAAGGTATAAATAAATATATATATATATATATATATATATATATATGTATAAATATATATATATATATATTTGTATGTACAGATAGATAAAAGTGGATATATATTCATATATACTATTTTTTTAACATCTGTCTTTGCTGTAAATTGTCAACATCTGATAGTTTCTTTAAATGGTTCTATTTATGAACATGCATTTCAATAAGGTTCATGTGATCTGGGCCTTCAACAGGCACTTGATAAAAATGAGACCCCTCTAGATGCAACAGCACAAACCAAATGTTTATGCCAAGAAGACCATCATTGGTAGAAGTATTCATACACAAAACTGTATTAGGAAACAGAATTAAGGGGAAAGGAAGCTATTCTCATTTAATGTGGAGTAATTTGAAATTTTACAGCAATTTAAGCATAATTAAAATGGTTAATTTTTCTTAAGGATTTTTATCATAAGTTGATAGCATTAAAAATACAATGCCATTTTTCTTTGGGAATTCCTCCCATAACTACTGTTCCCCTGCTTGTCAGGTGCCTTTTGAAATTGTTTCTGATCATCTTTTCTGAGAATTTCATTTCCTTTTTGATGGCCTTTTTAGAGATGGTGCTATACAGTGGTATACTGGCAAAGGAAAATAGTGATTTGGAGGCAACTAATTACATCATTAAAGCCAAAATCTTCAGGTAATCCAGGTCAACAAGGATACTGGGCATCAATTATTGAGACAGTTATCTCAGTTCTTCATTTCAATGGAGACATCCTGTTCTTTAATTATCTTTAATTAATACTAGTGCCAGATCTATTAGTTACAACTTTTTAATTTGCTTCCATATGTTATACATCATTCTAACTATTCAGGTTTCAGTTTTTAAAAAGCCAAATTCTTGAATACTTAGCACTATGGTTTCACATAATTGAGTAATAAATAATTTTATGTAATGAATTGCATGTGTATTACCTGGGTCTTATGCATAATGAAGCAGAATTGCCTAGACAGAACTACACCTAGCACAATACACAGGGGTCAACTTATTGTTGCACGTTCATCACTAAGATGGGTTCAACAGTTTTTTTTTCTTTCACATTAGAGCATAAAAGTCTCTTGACAATCTAGTCCCAATCTAGTTCCAAGCTCCACATCTTATCAAACTCCTGCCCTCAAGAGTCAAGTCTCGTCACTCATAAGAAGCTTCTTGTTGTTTTCTAACTAAATCATGCTGGTGTCCAACTCTTTGGTGTATATATGTTGTCCCTACCACTTGGAATATTCTGCCCCTCTTCTCTACCTAGTAAACTTATCCACAAGACTTCCATGAATCTCCCTTTTCCTACTCTTAGCATTTTATCTGTATCGCTACTCTCTGCTGAAATACACTACTATTAAAGTCCCTCTGCTCTACTGTGAGCACTTTAAAAGGAACTTCTTGTTGTTGTTGTTGTTGTTAGGTGCCGTCGAGTCGGTATCCGACTCATAGCGACCCTCTGTACAGTAGGGGAAACACTATTGTCAGTGCTTCTCTGCTGTTCATAGGGTTTTCAATGGCAGATTTATTTTTGGGAGAGGGTTACCAGGTCCTTCTCCCAAGCCTCCAGCTTCTGGTGTTCCCAGGCGGTCTCCCATCCAGGTACTAACCGGCCCGACCCTGCTTAGCTTCTGAGATCTGACGGGATCGGATGCCACAGGGCTACAGCTGCAGGCTTAAAAGGAACTACACTAGATAAAAGTTGAAGAAACACTTGAAGAGTAAGCCTAGTGTGAAAAAATTATTTAAGGACTGTGGAACATAATTCTTTGAGGAATAATGAGTAACTGGGCTATTTGGCACATTGGGGTTCACTGATTTGCCTAATGCATAACAATGGACATGTGCTGAATCCTTGGTCTTGTAATGCAGATATTTCCCCCACCCTTATTGGTGGAGACTAGTTACAGTGCTTTCTGGCAATCTAAATCTTGTATGCACAACCATAGTAAACTGAAAGGTGACATTAAGAAATCCATGCCTGTTTAGAAGAACATTATTTAAGCAAAGCAATAGGAGGTATGAGTTAGACTCTGAAAGGTGAAATCTTGACTGATCACTAATGAGTCTCATATACATACTACTCTGCACCAGAGATGACAGCCAGCTAGATCAGGTGAAATAGAATTTCTCTCCTTCCTTCGTTTCTAGGGTAGCAGTAGGAGGTGAGAGCCCTTTTTACTAGGATCCCACTCTACACAAGTTCTGCTGTGAGATTTTATACAAGCTATTATTTCTCTATACTTTTGGATGAATTTATTTAAAAGGGTGGAATTAGGGAGAAAATATAATATACTAATCACATTTTTTGTGATTTTATTGCAATATGAATTATATGTATTCATGACCCACATGACCTTCTATGGCACTAGAAAATGTAGAGTGTATCAGAAGGTAAATCAAATGAACATAAATTTCACTGTAAAATAACTTAAAAATTATAGCACATATAGCATGAGTAATAATAAATACAATTCAAAATAAATTACATATAATTTTACTTGTCTGCTACTTAAAAATAAGGAATGTGTGTAGTTATATAGGATAATCCCCGAGCTAAATTATGACTCACTTAACCAGCATTTTATTGATGTCAATTTTAAAATGAATTACAAAAATACAAAAATTAACATAAAAAGTTTGGGTGCTGTTATAATCAATATATTACTTCCTCTTGATATTTGTAGTCCAATGCTCACTCATTACTTTCTCATTTCTTCACACTTCCTCTTAGTAAGACAAGTTCTAAAATCCCAAATGCAGTGTGGGCTATTACATAATTGTTCTTTTATGGCCTGCAGAGACACTATCCTCCAGGACATTCCTTTTGATGTAATTTGAGTTACCTTGGATATGAAAAGCAGTTCAATCAAAGCACATTGCACTGCGCAGCCAAGACCCAACAAAGAAATACAGAGTCCTGGGATGGTCTCTACAGCAAATTAAACTTCAAAGACTCTATAAAATATGGAGGCTCTCTAGTCAGCTAGATAGTTTTGGCTTAGTACAAAGTGATTGGAAAAATAAAATTTGAGAGTGTTCTTTAGGAAATACTACATAACTAGGCTGTGTCTAGGATGTGACAACATCTAATATTTCATTGGTTTTTCCAGCATCTTCCTAACCCCAACACTTAGTAGCTTATTACCAAAACAGTCAATTTTAGCATTCTGTGGGTTGATTGGATGGCACTTCTGCTGATCTTGACTGGACTCATTTGTGCAGTCATATCTAAGTGGCAGTTAGTCTGGATTGGAAATTCCAAAGTGGTCTCAGTGTCACTTTTGTCAGTTAGTGCAGGCTGTTGGCTGGGAAGCGTTGAATCCTCTCACCATGTGATTCCTGGGATCTATAAAGCAACTTGGTCTCAGGTTTGTAAGAAGGTGAAGACAGAACCTTCAAAGTATCTTGAGGCTCTGGAACTTACACAACTGTCATTTCTACTAAACTCTATTGGTCAAAACAAGTCACAAGGCAAGATCAGGTTGGATGGGGTGGAGAAATAAACATTACCACTCAAAAATGGCAGCACCAACATCACATTACAAAGGGACACAGGCACAGAGTATCCTGATTCATCAGAGACCTTGATTACAACAATCTACTACAAGAGGAAATGTTATTAAAGGAATCAATATTTGTTGTCTTGGATAAGAATTGTGCCTAACCTGTTCCTCAAAACAACCCATAGTTTTTATTTTAAAAAGAAATACTTTATAATAAGACACGTTTTAGGGGCTTGTTTTTGCCTGCCGTTTTCTGACATTCATATTTAAACCATGCTAATTGGAATTGTCCCCCAAAAGACTAGAGTGATACCATCTACATGGGAATAAATAGAAAGTGATTCTTTATCTCATGAGTTTCAGAAATCTCTATCACTGGGCAAGAAGACCCAGATATCATCAGCCTTGGATCATGACAGAAGACAGGTACTGGAGATATCTGAACATAAAAAGTCAACTGAAGATGGAAGAGACAGACTCAAAATTCAAGTTTTAATGACTTTGCTCATATAACACACACACACACACACACACACACATACATGCATTTAACTTTAACAGATTTTTAATAAATTGCACCAGAATATCTAATGAGGAGCCTTAAAATGATGGATGAGGATATGCTCACCTCCTGTGGTCTCAAAAATGATATGTAGCATGACATGATAATAACCTTCACAAAACTGAACCAGGTGTGGTGGCTCACACCTGTAATCTCAAAGACTTGAGAGGTGGAGGCAGGAGGATCACAGGTTCAAAGCCAGAGGCAGCCTGCATACCTTAGCAAGACTCTGTCTGAGTTTAAAAATAAGTAAATTAAAAAGGAGTGCAGTATAGTGGCCAAGCACTCACAAAGTATGCATGAGACCCTAGGTTCAAGCCGGCAGTACTGCAAAAAAAAAAAAAAAAAAAAAAAAGGAAAGAATGAGCTAACCAAATTTCTGCAATAAACACCTTCCAGAAATGGCCATGTTTTTTTCTAAGTGAAAAATAACTCATCAGACTTCTATATTAATCCTATGTAGACAAGGTCTTAGAGAAAGTCATGTAAGTAAGATGAAATCATATCTACAATCTTCTCAGTACTATGATTTTACTAATGAAACAAATTTAGTATGAACTACTAACAAATCCTCCTAAAAAGATTAATACATAATGTCTTCATTACAAAGTATCAAATATAGTTTTATATAAAAACTTCAACTTCAAAAAATAAGAAAAAAGCTAGGAAATTGTGGAAATTTTCCATTTCATGTATTTTATGATATAAAAGGAAACAGGTAGCTGATGGTTAACATTTAAACTAATGTGATTGGCCTGTCTTCAATTCTCTTTATGTAAAATGTCAAATAATTATAAATGGTTAATCACAAGCTAGAATGAACATCTTACTTTTTAATCACTCAGTTATTCAATAAGGGAATTTTTCCCCAAAAGCACTGTGTTTAGAAACATAGGATGATATGATGATGAACACAGCCATGCCAGAGTTTGCCATTGGGCAATTTATAGGTGCACCACATTTGGAAGAATTGTTCACTAATGTTGTTCTTTTTTTTTTTTTTTTTTTTTTTTTTTTTTTTTTTTTTTTTTTTTTTTTTTTTTTTTTTTTTTTTTTTTTTTTTTTTTTTTTTTTTTTTTAGCAGTATTCAGGATTAAACCCAGGAGGATCTTGCATTGCTTGCTTTGCAGGTGCTGGACCATTGAGCTGCATGCCCAGCCCATTTTTTTCCTTTTCTGAGACAGGGTCTCATAAATTACACAGACTGCCTCTGGTCTCAAACTTGTGATCCTCCTGCCTCTGCCTCCAGAATTGCTGGGATTACAGGTGTGCACCACCATGCCCAGCTTCACTAATATTTTTCAATTATTGATAGTAAAGTTCAACTGAAAAATTCAACTGAATTGGGTAGCTAAATGGAATTCACTTGTTGTTTTATCTTGTAATCCTGAACTACAAATATTTATTTCTTATGCTTATTGTCCTACATTTTCTTTCCCAAAAGTCAGATCTTAAAGGAAAGTTCAGGCAAAAAATCAAGTAAAAATCAATCAAATTAGTAATTTGATACGCCATCTTGAAAACTAACCAATGCAGAACTCATAGAGTAACTTTGGAGATTGCAAATCACTTTCTATGACTAAAGCTTAAAATTGGGTCTCCCTTCCCCCAAAAAAGCAGCTATATATACATAAACATATACATATGTATATATGTGACACAGACTGACTACCACCCTCTTCTGTCTCTCCTGAGGCGTCATAAAAGTACCAACTGTAGGCAGTAGTGATGTTGTAGCTTTAATCTACACACAGTCCCTTCAAAAGGCCCTTCTTTGTAGGGTTATATATAAAGTTAGGAATACAATCTCTGTGCACAAAATAAATTTTTATCTCTATGAGATTAAATGCCCTATAATGGTGAAACTTTACCTTAATATATAATTTCAGTAACTGAATTAGTCAATCAAAACACTAAAAGAAAATTAGATATGTTATCCAGCACTTGATAACATATTTTTAAAAAATAAGTAAAGGAAAATTATACATTATGAATGCTACTCACATACACCAAATAGGGAACAGGTATATGATTTCCTTTTACAAATCCTTAGAGACTCATATTACTAGCAAATAGAATGTAACAATATATAAAAATAATTGTATGCCACAACCAAATAGAATGTATTCCAAATATGTAAGCTGTATTCAATTTTTAAAATCAATTAATGAAATTCATTAATCACTTCAATAATCTAAAAGTGAAAAGTTATAAGATCAGATCAATAGATTCAGGAAAACCAGTTGGGAAAATTCCACACAGTTTCATGATTTGAAAAAAAAACACTCTATAAAGTAACAATATATGGGAAATTCCTCAACAGCTAACGAATATCTATAAAAAGCCTACAGCTAATATCATACTTAGTGATGAGAAACTTGAAACTTTCCCGAAAACTAAGATAAGGAACAAAGTAAGAATGTCCCCTCTCATCCATCCTCTAAAACATAGCAGGGAAAGCACTAGATAATGCAATAAATCAATAAAAGAAAGTAAAAATATACAGACTTGGAAGTAAAACATAAAACTGTCTTCGTTCACAAAAGATATGATCACCCATGTAGAAAATCTGATAGATGGCTGGAAATGTAGTGGCAGAAGGTTTGCCTAGCATGTGCAAGGCCCTGGGTTCAACTTCAAGAAAAAAGAAAAGAAAAGAAGAGAAGAGAAGAGAAGAAGGGAAGAGAAAAAGGAGAAAAGAAGGAAAGAAAAGAAAATCTAAAAGAATCAGAAAATAAAAATATGGAATTCTAAGATACTACAGCGAGTTTTGCCTGCAGCTGTACCACTGTGATGTCCAGTTCCATCAGATCTCAGAAGATTCGGCCTGGTTAGTACTTGGATGGGAGACCACCTGGGAACACCAGGTGTTGTAGGTTTGGGGGAAGTACCTGGCAACCCACTCCCCCCTGCTCAAAAAAATCAGCCACTGAAAACCCTATGAATAGCAGAGAAGTACTAACAATAACTATTCTGTCTGCTGTACGTAGGGTCGCTATGAGTCGTACACTGACTAGATGGCACCTAACAGCAGCAAGTTTCAGGATACAAGATTGTTATGTAAAAGTCAATTACTCTCCTCTCTACTAGCAATGAACAAGTGAATTTGAAATTTAAGAAATATAAAAGAATTACATGCAGAAAACAAAATCTGATGAACAAAATCAGAGAACAAAATAAATAGAATGATATTCTGTGTTCACATATAGGAAAACTCAACATTTCCAAGATGTAAGTTCTTCACAATCACAACTTGATCTATAGATCCAATGCAATTTCCATTAAAAGTCCAACAAAACATTTTGTAGGTGTTACAATAATCAAGACAGTGGGATACTGGCAAGAGAACAGTCAAATAGACCCATGGAACAGATTAGAAAACCCAGAAATAAACACACATAATATAAGGAACTGATCTTTGACAAAAAGGAACACAATGGAGCAGTCTTTTCAACAGGTGGTGCTAAAACAATTGGACATCCACATGTAAAACAATATATCTAGACACAAACCTTATTATACTTCTTATAAAAATTAACTCAAAATGGAGCACAGAACTACATGTAAAACATAAAACTATGAAACTCCTAGAAGATAAAAGAGAATAATAATCTAGATGAACTTGGAGGTGTCACTGACTCTTTATTTCAAGAGGAAAGACATGATCCATGAAAGAAAAAAATTGAAAAGCTAGACTCATCAAAATTTAAAAACTGGTGTTCTGCAAAAGATGCTGTCAAAGTTGAGCACCTTGGAGCATACCTATAATCCAAGCAATTTGGGAGACTGAGGCAATTGGACTGTGATTTCAAGGCCAGAGATAGTCTGTGCAACTTAATTGACTCAGTCTCAGGATAAAAAAAAATTTAAGAGGGTGGGAATGCAACTGACTGGTAGAGCACTTATATACCAAGCCCAAGACCAAATGTTTAACTCACCAGTAGCACAAAGAATAAAAGAGACACTGTTAAGGGAATGGGAAGACAAAACCGGGCTAGAAGAAAACATTTGCAAAAAACTTATCTGATATATTACTGTTATTTAAAATATACCAAAGAAAAAGTAGGCCAACCACTTTATCAGATATCTCATTAATAAAAACACATAGATGACAAATAAGTAGATGAAAAGGTGCTCCATATCATATGTCATCAGGGAAATTTAAATGAAAACAAAAATGAGATATACCATTTACAACAGACAAAATCTAGAACACTGACACCACTAAATGCTGACAAGGATGTAGAATTCTCAGTTGATGGCATGCAAAATGATATAGCCACTTTGGAAGACCATTTGACAGTTCTTCAAAAATTAAACATACTTCTCCCATATGATCCAGTAATCATTGCTCCTGGATATTTACTCAAAGGAACTGAAAATTTCACAGAATCCTGCACATAGAGGTATGTTGTTGTTGTTAGGTGCCGTCCAGTCGGTATCCGACTCATAGCGACCCTCTGTACAACAGGGGAAACACTATTGTCAGGGCATCTCTGCTGTTCATAGGGTTTTCAATAGCAGATTGATTTTTGGGAGGGGGTTGCCAGGTCCTTCTCCCAAGCCTACAGATTCTGGTGTTCCCAGGTGGTCTCCCACCCAAGTACTAACCAGGCCTGACCCTGCTTAGCTTCCAAGACCTGACGGGATCGGATGCCACAGGGCTACCGCTGCAGGCACATAGAGGTATATAGCAGCTAAATTGCTAAATCTTGGGAGCAATCAGAATATACTTCACTAGTGAATTAAAGGGTGGTACATCCAGACAATGGGACATTATTCATTACTAAAAATAAGTGACCTACCAAACCAAGAAAAGACATGGAGGAAATTTAAGTGTATCTTATTAACTGAAAGAAATTAATCTGGAAAGGCTTTCTACCGTATGATGTTCACTAACATTCTGGAAAAGACAAAACCACGGAGACACTACAAAGGTCAGTTGTTTCCAAAGGGTGTAGATGGATGAATAGGCTAAACATAGAGGAACTTTAGGGATGAGAAATTAACTGTGCCACTTTAGCTAGGGATATTGATAAATATATGGAGGCAGGAAGTATTTGGAAAATCTTTGCATCTTCCTCTTAATTTTGCTGTGAATCCCAAAATAGCCACCAATAAAAGGGAAGTGGTGTTGTCCCAAGATCATTAAGTGCCAGATGTTATCCTTCTCTCATGTATACAAATAATCCCAGAGATTCTAACCAGGATGTAAGAACAAGTGAAACTACAGTTATTCGGAAACTAGGCAAAACTGAGAGAAACCTTGTATAGGCAGAGCCAGAGCAAAACACTCAACCTACAGGAGAAGCCTGTTGTTGTTGTTAGGTGCCGTCGAGTCGGTATCTGACTCATAGCGACCCTCATAGGGTTTTCAATGGCTGACTGTTTCGGGATTGACTTGGGAGTGGATTGCCAGGTCCTTCTCCCATTTTGGGGGTGCTGGAAATTGAACTCAGGACCTCAGAGACTGCAGCGCAGCGCTCTACCAACTGAGCTAAATCCCAGCCCCCACAGGAGAAGCCTAGAGTATGATAAAAGAATGATGCTAAAAATGAACTTCCATAGTTTACTAATTTTTCCAGAACCAGTTCCGTGAGTTCAAAGGATAATTCTTTCCATGTGCAAACTTGGAATTCTCCACAATACCCAAGATCTAGAAATTAAGCTCCATCTCTACAGTTCCAATGGTACCCAATTTGCTTTTCCACATAGGGCCATTACCTCCAACAGGATTAAAAAACAAAAAATAAAATAAAATAGGCTTCAGAGCTTCACACTCAATCCATACTTCTTCTAGATAGTCCCAGTGATCAGGACACTGAGTCAGTTGTTCCTATGTTTGTGGGCTTTGAACCCTTCAACTCCAACCCAGTTGGCCTGCTCTGTATCCCATATATACCATGTTCATTCCACTTCCCATAACTTTGTATCCTTGATCCATATCCAACCTTTCCTTTAAAGTCCACCTCAAGGACCTTTTGTCCTACAAAGCCTTTCCTGACTATTCTAGGCTATGATGCCTCTCTGGTCTGAGTTCAGTGAGTGCTTTCAATTAGAGTTACACCATTAACTCTTAAATTGCTGCATGACTTCTAGTTTTATCTTCTATTATTGTAATTTCTGAGGCATGGGTCCAGGACTTACTCTTTTCCATACAACATCACAATTTAAATAGTCCATACCTCAAAAACCTATTGATTAAACATCTATTGGTTCATAGAGTGACTGTTATCCTGTATTCCAAATTCAGTCTCAAATCCAGTTTCTCTTCAAAGAACCTTTCATAATCAGAGCAATGAAGTTTAGAATCAAATCTCTTATTTTCCACCCTTGTAAATATAAACAGTGAATTATAAATTTAAGTAACAAAATGTTGCCCTGAATCTATTCAGATACCAACTAAATAAATGCTTATGATGCACATACATACCTATATGTTCTGAAGGGTTAATGCTCAATGAGGGGTTTTTATAGATCATTAATTGTTATATTGCATCCTTTTATCTAAATTGTTAGTGGCCTGCTTAGCCAATTGAAACATATTGCTTTGATACTAAAGCTGCAATCCAGCCCTTTATTTCTGGTATATGTTGTATTCAGAAATCAAGCCCTTCCGTACAGGCATAAGAATGGCTTTGGAGAGCTTTTCAATTCACTGTAGCATATACTCAAGAACAGGGACAAGAAATCCAATTGAACAGTTAACACACAAAGAAACTTATAAAGTGCATTAGTCAGAAAAGCATAGAGTTAGGAATCAAAGTTTATAATTTCCTTTGTAGTAGCCATGAAAATAAAAGGAATACTGAGAAAATGAGAAAGCAGGGGGAATTAGAATATTCAGATAATTATTGATCAAGTTCAAGTAATGTTGAAGCAAACCACGTTTTTGGTCTAAAAAAGAAATCCATGGCATTATTAAGGTTTAGTCATGAGTTAATGCATACTACAGTGACAGTAATGGTTCAGAGGGTAGGATTTTTTCCAATTACATAGAAGAAATTAAAAAATGGATTAATTTAAATCCTAGCAGATGCATTGCATCCTTACCTTTAGAAATGCTACTCATTCAAATACTCTAGCTTTCTACTGATACTTACAGTTTAGGTCCATAAAGAAAATCCAAGAAAGATGGATCAAAAAGGCAGATTGATAACACCCCAAAGAGGTCCAGTGAAACAGTAGAGCTAAAACAATGATACATAGACTTTATGCTGAACAGAGAGAAATAGCAAAAAGGAAAAGAGAGGTAAAAGAGAAAATCAGTGTGAGTTGGGTAGTCTCAACTGCAAAAAGAAAGAACAACAACAACAAAGAAAAAAAAAGTTTGGGAAGACATAGTAAGAATGCCATCACAGACCCAGTGCCAACTGTCCTACCAGGTAATTACGAGGTCCCTGCATTGCAGAGCAGACTAGTAACAAACAAAAACTAACCACAGAATGGGGGCTATAGGAACATGCTGCCACAGTGCCAGGGGAGAACAGGCATGCACAAATATGGCCTGAGAGACAAAGGGACTTGATCTTTTACCACACCCACCTGGGAACAGTCTTGGGTGGTTAAGGAATCAAACCTTCTGGGTGCATCTACAAACCAGATTAATACCCAATTAATTAAACAAAAATTGAAGCAAGCTGCCCCATGCTAGGAGGAAATGGTTACTACTGGGCTCACTCCAGAAACATGGAATTTCTAGGTGGCATGCCCTCAGCTCCAGTGCTGTGCAGTGAGCCTGAAATGAGAAAACCTGGAGCATTGACTATGGCTGTGCCAGGCAGAGATATCCAAATGCACAATGGTGGAGAGGAACTGATCCCAGGGATGGAGAGGTTTAACAAGGGTAAAGAGGTGAAAAACCTAGAATCATCCTGAAGCTGGACTACTCTGAAAACAAACAAATAAACGCCTAGGTGGGCTCCTAACCAAGGGATGCTGGGCACCCTACAGAAGTAAAGTCTTTCCAGAATGCCCATCCAGGTGGGCTCAGGTCACTGTGGTGAACATCACAGACCTAACCAGCTAGGCTGTAACCACCCTGGGGAAGAACATTGGGTGCATGGTTGGGTGTTGTACAGTGAAGAGTCTTCCAATGGCACAGTTGACAGGGTCTCAGCGAATCAGAAGGTGGGAGCTCATGGCAATCTGTGGAACAGTGGACCCAGAATGAGATCATCCTCTGGGGTTAAGGCATTTTGATGGCACACACCCACCCTGAGAACTGAAATGGAGCTACAGCAGGAAATAAGGACTGTGCCTACTGATGAGCAACATCTGGTGGGCTGGAGGGCAGGCAGGACTCACAAAGGAAAGGGGTGACTGACATCTAGACTGAGCTAGTCAGCACTAGTTGATCTGTTTTGAGGGTAGCTTTTCTTTTTTTCTTTTTCTTTTTCTTTTGTAGGTTTGTATGTTTCTGATTTTCAATTTCTTAGTTGTTATAGTTTTGTGGATGTGCTGTTTTGGTTTTTTGTTGTGATTCTCTTTTCTGCTTTCTTCGTCATCTCTTCCTCTCCTCCTTTACATCTTCAGACTTTGATATCTCTCTTCATCCTTCTTCTCCCTAATCATAATTTTTAACAATTATTCTTTCAAGGTTTCCCTAGTTAATTAATAGTAATTAATAGTAACTATCAATACTTGCAAATTTTACTTGTCAAAACTGAAAAAAAAAGAAATATAATATCCCTGCATTTGCTATACCTCCTGGAATGTTTGTATAGCCATATATACTTTTTGGGTAAGGAAAAAATAGATTTATAATTTTCCTGACTCTTTTCTCACTCATACTCCAAAACTTCCCCCACTGCTTGCTCTTCTTCCTTACCCCTATTTAATCCTGTTCTGGTTCCTACTCCCCACCAACCTCTATCAGACCTTCATTGTTCTGCCATCAATATCTATACTATATTCAATATTTACCAAAAAAAAAAAAACTGCTCATTGCTAACAACCTCTTCCTACAGGTATCTTCTTTTTAAAAAGTACCTGGCATCAAACCAAGATTAATCATAAAAGTGAGATTGGATGAAGCTATTATTGTAGCAGCAGAATGCTTTCTATGCTATGAGTGATATCAGGGACCAAGATATCAAAACAAGGTTTTAAGCAAAATATAACCTAAGTATACAAGGCAGTAATAACCAGACTAATGGATGCCTAAAACTCAACTCAAAATGATATGAAATATGAAAAGTCAGGATGAAGAAGCTATCTATAATGACCACAATCCTTCAGTAAATGAAATTAAAGACATCAAAAATGCTAGGAGTGCCAGAGAAAGAATTTAGAAGCCTCCTTATGTTAAAAGACCTCAAAGGTAGCACAATTAAACAGATGAATGCAATTGAAACACTGACAAAGGAAAAGTTAAAAGAAAATTCAGCAAAAAAAAAAAATTGATCTCCTGAAAAACAACCAAATAGAAATCCTAGAACCCGAAAACATAGTCAGTCCAATAAAGGTGATGCTAGAATCTAATTTTTCCAGATTGGATGAAGAATAAAACAGAATATCAGAGATAGAAAGAAAAATTAAAAAGCTTCTTTACTCAGAAGCCAAGAAAGGCAAAAAAAAAAAAATGAAATACTATGGCAAATATTTTCAAGAGGTCTCTGACAGACTAAAGAAATATAACCTATGAATACAAGGGGTACAGGAAGGGGCTAAAACTAAAATTAAAGGCATAGAAAATCTATTCAGTGAAATAATGGCTGGAAGCTTCCCAAATCTACAGGATGAAGTAGACACCCAACCCACAGAGATTTCCAGAATTTCAAATACAGTAGGCCAGAACAGATCCTTTCTATGTCACATAGTAGTAGGAATGCTAAATCTACAAGTCAAAGAAACAATTTTGAAGGCTTGCAAGATAAAAACGTCAATTCATTTACAAACGTAAATCCTTTGTAACAGCTGACTTTTTAGCATCAATCCTAAAGGGAAGGAAAACATTGTCAGACATTTTTCAAGTCCAGAAAATAAATAATTTCTGACCAAGAATATTATACCTACCCAGCAAATCTATCTTCTAAAATATATGGAGAGATTAAGACTTCCTATGATATACACAAGTTTAAGCAATTTTTGACCACCATGCCAGCATTGAAGGGAATACTCAAAGAAATACTACACACAGAAGAAGAAAGACAAGGACAAATGCAATGCCATAGGAATGAATAAAATACATGAGAGGAATGCATGAACAAAATAAGATAATTAAGAGGCAAGAATATCTAACCTAATAAACCAGCAGAGCCACAGCATGAAAAGAGCATAAAGAGAAGAACAGGCAACATCAAAACCCCAAAGAGAAACAACCAACAAAACTATGCAAAATACCAAACTCTTCTCAACAATTACTCTAAATGTAAATAGTCTTAGCTCATTATTTAAAAGGCATCAATGGCAAATTGAATTTTTAAAAAACCAAAACCTTTGATATATAGGATTCAAGGGACTGATCTTACCCACAAGGACCAAAATAGACTGAAAATAAAAGACTGGAAAACAATATACCAAGCACGTGGAAGAAAAAAAAAAAGCCAGGATAGCTATACTAATCTCTGAAAAACTTTACTTCAACCTTAAACTAATCAGAAGAGACAAAGAAAGTCACAACATATTAATAAGGGGAACAATCAACCAAGAAGACATAACATTGTCTAATGTCTATGCAACAAACATAGGAGCACCTCACCTTATAAAACTAAATTTACTGGCATTAAAGGAGCACACAGGTCCAGACACAATACTTATGGGAGATCTCAATACTTCACTCTCTTCAAAAGACAGGTCATCAAAGCAAAAAATAAAGAAATGATAGATTTAAACAATACTATGGACCAACAGGATCTAAAATTTGTCTACAGAATATTTCATCCAACAGAGGTAAAATATATATTCTTCTGAGAACAACTGGAACTTTTCTAAAATAGACCACATTTTAGTCCACAAAAATGGTCTCAAAAAGTACAAAAAGAGAATGAAATCATCCCCTGTACCCTACAGATCACAATGGAATAAAACTAGAAGTCAAAAGCAACAAAAACTACAAAAATGTTACAAATACATGGGGATTAAAAAACACACTTCTGAATGATCAATGTGTCAACAAAGAAATCAGAAAGGAAGTTTAAAATTCCTTCACTTAAATGATAATGAAAACACAAGCTACCAATACCTATGGAATATATCAAGAGCAATTCTATAAGGAAAGTTCATAGCCATGAATGCCCACATTAATAAGATAGAGAAGTCCCAATTAAATAACTTAATGATACACCTCCAAACACCAGAACGACAACAACAAGCCAACCCCCAAAACTAGCATGTAAAAAGAAATAATTAAAATCAAGGCAGATACTGAAAAGACAATAAAAATTAATGAAACTAGGAGTTGGTTCTTGAAAAGATAAACAAAATAGACACTCCCTTAGCCAACTCCCAATACAAAAGAGAGAAAATGCCCAAATTAATAAAATTAGAGATAAAAAGGGGGACATAGTAACTGATGACAATGAAATCCAGAAAATCATCAGAGACCACTTTTAGAAGTTGTACTCCCCTCAGAAATGAAAATACAGAAGCGATATAAAGACTCCTAACACTTATGACCTATCAAACTAAATCCTAAAGATATAAACAAATTAAACAGATCTATAACAAACAATGAAGTTGAGGCAGTAATAAAAATCTCCCAAAAAAGAAAAACCCAGGTCCTGATGGGTTCACTGAATTCTATCAAACTTTGAAAAGAGAATTAATATATATCTTCCTCAAAGTATTACATAAATTAGGAAGGGAAGGTACATTTTCAAATTCCATTTATGAAGCCAGCATCACCATGATACCCAAATCAGATAAGAACATTACAAAAATAAACAGAACTATAGGCCAATTTTCCTGGTGAACATTAATACAAAAATCCTCAATAAAATTCTCATAAATGGCCAGGCACAGTGGCACACGCCTGTAATCCCAGTGGCTCAGGAGGCAGAGGCCAGAGGCAATCTGCAAAATTTAGCAAGACCCTATCTCAAAAAAGTAAAAAAAAAAAAAAAAAAAAAAAAAAAAATCTCATAAATGTAATACACCAACACCTAAAAAAGAGCATACACCATGACCAGGTAAGTGTCATTCCACAGATGCAAGGCTGATTTGTTGTTGTTGTTGTTAGGTGCCGTCGAGTCGGTATCCGACTCATAGCGACCCTCTGTACAACAGGGGAAACACTATTGTCAGTGCTTCTCTGCTGTTCATAGGGTTTTCAATGGCAGATTGCCTTTTGGGAGGGGGTTGCCAGGTCCTTCTCCCAAGCCTACAGCACCTGCTGTTCCCAGGCGGTCTCCCATCCAGGTACTAACCAGGCCTGACCCTGCTTAGCTTCCAAGATCTGACGGGATCGGATGCCACAGGGCTACAGCTGCAGGCAAGGCTGATTTAGCATACACAAATCAATTAATTTAATTCAACATATCAATAGGTTTCCAGACAGAAATCACATGATCATCTCAACTGATTCTGACAAAGCCTTCGACAAAGATCAAAATCACCTCATGATAAAAGTCCTGAAGAAAGTGGGTATAAGAAGAGCATATTTCAACATCATAAAGGCCATAGATGACATACCTATAGCCAACATCATATTAAATAGGGAAAAATTGAAAGCATTCCCTCTAAGGGACCAAGGCATTACCTGTAAGGACCAAGACAAAGATCTCCACTCTCTCCTCTTTTATTCAATATTGTGATTGAAGTCCTAACCAGAGAAATCAGGCAAGAGCAAGAAATGGGAGGAATGAAAATAGGGTAAGGAGGTCAAATTATCCCTATTTTCAGATGACAGGATCCTATATTGAAGGAACTCTAAAAAATCCACTAGAAAATACGTAGAGCTAATTAGCTCCTCCAGCAAAGTACTTGTATACAAAATTAATACTCAAAAATTAATACCATTCCTTTACACCAATAAGGAACTGAAGAGAAAGATACCAAAACAAAAACCCCATTCACAAAAGTCCACCAAAAAATTAAATATTTAGAAATTAATCTTAACCAAAGACCTTAAAGACCTCTGCAATGCAAACTTCAAAACACTAAAGAAAAAAATAATAGAATATATGAGAAGATGGAAGGATTTCCCTTGCTCATGGATCGAAAAATTAATGTTGTGAAAGTGGCTATACCACCAAAAGCAATCTACAGGCTCAATTCAATCATCATCAAATTTCCAATTATTTATTTCTCAGAAATAGATAAGACAATTCTAAAATTCACAGGGAAGCACAAAATACCATGGATAGCCAAAACAATCCTAACCAGCAAAAAGAGTGCAGTAGGCGTCATAATATCTGACTTTAAACTATATTACAAGGCCATAGTTGCATAAACAGCTTATTACTGGCACAAAAACAGGCGTGAAGATCAATGGAAAAGAAGACCCAAATACACACTCATATAACTAGAGCCATCTGATCTTTGACAATGGGGCTAAAGGCATACATTGGAGAAAGATGGCCTTTTCAACAAATGGTGCTGGGAAAATTGTATATCCATATGTAGAAGAATGAAAGTAGACCTGCACCTCTCAATGTGTATGAGAATCAGTTCAAAATGGGTCAGAGACCTCACCATAAAACTAGAAACCTCAAAACTATTAGAAGAAAAGATAGAGAACATACTCTAACACATAGGAATAGGCTGGTACTTCTTTAACAAGACTTCAATTGTCCAGGAAACTGCGTCAAGATCAACAAACGGGTTTACATAAAACTAAAAGGCTTCTGTACATCAAAGGAAGCAATTAATAGAATAAAGGATAAGTTCACAGAATTGGAGAAAATCTTTGCATCTTGCATACCTAACTGAGGATTATAGAATAGACAAAGAACTTATGAAATTAAACACCAAAGTAACAAATAATCCAATAAATAAGTGGGCAATGGAACTGAACAGACAGTTCTCAAAAGAAGAAATACAAACTGCCAATAAAAACATGAAAAGAGGTTCAATATCCCTAGGCATTAAGGAAATGCAAAGCAAAACCACACTGAGATTACATCTCACCCCAATCAGAATGGCCAACATCAACAAATCAATAAATGCTGGCAAGTATGTAAAGAAAAAGCAACCCTTTTACACTGGTGGTGGCATTGTAAATTAGCCCCTATGGAAAACCCTTTTATACTGACAGAGGCACTGTAAATTCAGCCACTATGGAAATCAATATGGGGATATCTTAGAAAATTAAAAGTAGAACTACCATGTAATCTAGTTACACCACTTCTAGGAATATACCCAAAGGAAGATAGGTCATCATACCACAGGAATACGTGCATCTCCATATTTAACACAGCACTCTACAATCACTCTTTACAATCAACACATAAATCCATAAAGAGAGGATTGGATTAAAATTGTGACATATATACAGAATGTAGTACTATGTAGCAGTAAAGAAGAATGAAATTATATTGTTTGCAGCAAAGTGGGTAGAACTGCAGAATATAATTTTTAGCAAAACAACCCAGTCTCAAACAGAAATACCTCATGTTCTCTCACATGTGGGAGCTAAAGCTATCTTAAAAGAAAACCATACTTATCTAAGACTGGAAATTACACATGGACCTGATATGAGGAGGGAGGGAACTAGTAGGAGGGAGTGGACAATGGGGGAGGGGGAACAATATAGAAAGACAAAGGGAGAGAAAAAATGCAAAATGCAGGATGCAAGTCTATGAAAATACAAAACATAGGAGAAATGAATGAATAAATGAATGAACAAAGCAAGAGAGCACCTTGCATGAACCAATGGTAATAGGAAGCCATAGGTAAATGTAATTATTTTCACCTTCTTAATGTACAATCATGGGAGAAGGATCTGGCAGACAACTCCCAAAACAATCCCCAAACAATCAGCCATTGAGAACCCTACGAAGAACAGAGAAGCACTAACATAGGCCAGGGAATTGGCACAGCATTGAGAAGTATATCCTGCTGCTGTACATAGGGTCACTATGAGTTAGACCTGACTTGAGGGCATACTTATCCAAGAATGAAAAATGCAAGTGGACCCAATATGAAGTAGAAAGGGACTAGTAGGAAGGAATGAATGATGTGGAAGGAGAGAGGGGGAGAGGGAATAAAGTAGAGAGGTAAAAAGGGAGAGGAAAATGCAAAATACAGATACAACTCTATGAAAATATGTAAACAAGAAGCAAGGAAAGGAAAGGAAAAAATCAGAAATAATCCTCAGGTGCATATGGCTGTCATTATATGTAAATTAAAATTCTTTTTCTTTTTTTCTTTTTTTGGCTTTTTTGTTGTGATATTGTTCTATAATGTGTTTAAGGAAATGGAAGTGTGAGCAATAATGGGTATAGCAACTGACTCATTACTCTGTACACCACTAGCATGTATAAGATACTACTAAAAAAAATAAATACATATACAATCATCAAAAAAGAAAGTAAACACAGGCCATATGAAGATTGCCTAATCAATCTGAGCAGTTAGCAGCCAGGCACAGTGGCATATAACTATAATCCTAGCAACTCAGGGGACAGAGGCAGGACTATCACAGGTTGGAATCCAGAGGAAGCCTGAAAAGCTTAGTGACACTCAATCTCAAGATAAAAAATAGAAAAGAGATTGGTGGTGCAACTCAGTGATGGAGCACTTGCAAATTATGTATGAGGCCCTGGGTTCAGTACCTCCACTACTGCAAAAACAAAAACAAAAACAAACAAAAACACCACCTACATCATTAATTCAGTAGTATGCAGCTAGTCTAGTATGATCATCAATAGGTCAGAAAATAAATATTTGTGAAGACACTGATCTTACATGTAGGCCTCAAGGTTTCCTTACAAATCCATTTTCCTTGATGACCACCTATGGGAGAACAAAGCTTAAAAACAAAATATGTTTTGTTGCTCATATTGTCTAACTTTTAAAAATCTACCCTTTTGATAGCATTTTCAATAAATGGTGCTGGGAAACATGGATATCTGCTTCCAGAAAGATGAAAACTGACCTGCATCTCTCAATATGCATGAAATCTAACTGAAAATGGATAAAAGACCACAACATAAAACCAGAAACTTTTAAATTAATAGAAGAAAGGATAGGCAATACACTCCAACATATAGGCATAGGAAAGCATTTTCTTAATAGAACCCCAATTGCTCAAGAAATTGCAATAAGAATAGATAAATGGGATTACATGAAATTAAAAAGCTTCTGTACAGCAAAGGAAACCATCAACAAAGTCAAGGAAATTCCCAATGAATGGGAAAAAATCTTCACAGCCTAAATATTGGACAGAGGACTAATTTCCAGATTTTATAAAGAACTCAAGAAAACAATACCCAAGAAAACAAATAACCCAATACACAAATGGGCAAAGGAACTGAACAGACAATTCTCAAATGAAGAGATCCATAAAGCCATGAAACACATGAAAAAATGCTCAATATCCCTAGCCATTAGGGAAATGCAAATCAAAACAATGCTGAGATTCCACATTACTCCAGTAAGAATGGCCAAGATCTATAAAACAAATAACAACAAATGTTGGTGAGGGTGTGGAGAAAAGGGAACACTCTTACACTGCTGGTGGAGCTGCAAATTGGTCCAACCACTTTGGAAATCAATATGGAAGTACCTTAGAGAACAAAAAATAGATCTACCATATGTCCCAGCTATACCACTATTGGGAATATACCCAAAAGGAGATGAGTCATCATACCACAGAGACATCTGCATCTCCATGTTCAATGCAGCACCTTTCACAATAGCAAGGATATGGATTAACCAAAGTGTCCATCAACAGAAGACTGGATAAAAAACTATGGTACATATACACAATGGTATACTACTCAGCGATAAAAAAAAAATGAAATGTCATTTGCAGCAAAATGGATGAAATTGGAGAAAATTATTTTAAGTGAACAAACTCAAGCCCAAAAAGAGAAGTACCACACGTTCTCACTCATAAGTGGGAGCTGAATCAAATGTAAAAGAAGGAAAAAACCCTATAGAGAAATTGGAACATAATGAAAAGCTAAAGTCAATTTAGCAGAGAAAGGAAAATTTAGGGATTGGGAAGAAGGAGGGAGGGATCTAGCAAAAGGAAACAATGAGGGGAGAAGACAGGAGGGGGAGGAGGGACAAAGTGGAGTGAGGACTGAGAAAGTGGGCGACCTCAAAGTAAACAACCCAACTTTAACAGTTTGGGAAATAACTACAATAATACCAACAATTCTAAAGGATAGTGATAATGCAAATGAGCTAGCTATTCATGTAATATTACTGATAATGTAAAAAGATAGATGACTACATAAAAAGGTCAGACTTAAATCATAATTGGGATGCAAAAGTATATAGAAAAATAATCCCACAAAAAGACATGCAAGTAGAAGAGAGGCATTTGGTGGGAGGGGTGGGAGGGGGGAGGAGGAGCACAAGAGGGTAAAGGGGAACTTATCTGTGCAATGTACAAAGAAATGCACATATGGAAATGTCACAATGAAATGCATGTCAGAATGAAACACATTAACTTGTACATTTAAAATTTTCCAATTAAAAAAAAGAAATCATTATTTGGCCCCAAATTTGACAATTCTGTATACACAATTTTTGTATAGTTTTGTGACATAAAATGATTTAATAGATGTATCAGTTTCATAAAGAATAACTCATGTTCTCTGCCACTGGCTCTTTAAAGGTTTAACTCTTCTTTTTAATAGGAAAAGGGTGTTGTTGTTGTTGTTAGGTGTCTACAGTCAGGTCCAACTCAGGTACCAATGTAGGGTTTTCAATGGCTGATTTTTTCAGGATTGCATTGCGAGTGGATTGCCACATCCTTCTCCCATTTTTGCAGTGCTAGGGATTGAATCTGAGTCCTTAAAGAGTGCGGAGGAGGACTCTACCAACTGTGCTAAACCCAAGCCCCATGTAAAGAGTAAGCAATTATAAATGAGTGTATTGATATAATGACTAAGATGATATCATGTCATTTGAAAGACCTTAGCTACTGAAAACATATGTTAATACAGGCTCCAGTGAATTCATTTAAAAAACAATCACATTAAAATCCATACTATGATTTCTAATATTCTTTACCTATGATAGAGAAATAAACTCGAAATTTGAAAATTAAAAAAAAAAAAACCTACCCTTTTAAGTCCTGAGAAATATCCAGGTTCATTCAGCAAGTAAGTGATTGGGTCCGTAAATAATGAGTTCTAACAAACACTTAGAGAACAGCAGACTTGAATAAATTTTGAAAGAAACAAACAACAAAAGAGAGAGAAAGACAGAGAGAGAGAGAGAAAGAGAGAGGAGAAATCAGAGGACATAGATAATGTGCTTTTCCCAAACCTGAAAGAATAACTCATCTAAAGCATTTTGGTCCCTATTGAAAAGAAGACAGTGATGCCCTAGGAAGATTAGGGATGAGAAAACTGCAACAACAAGAACTAATGATTAAAAGCCAAATAAAGATTTGAGTTGAGGAAAGGTCAAAGTAAGGATAAATTCTATTACCATGTCTAAAGCAAATGGTTCTTTCTTCCTTTATACATTTCTATTTTAAGCTAAGATGAGAAATAGCACCAAGATTTCTGACCTTGGAGTGATGTATCAGGAAACCTCAGTGAGAACAAATTCACTCATTTCTTCCTCAGTGAGGATACACAGAAGGCAATGAGAACATGTACACTGTGCACACATTTGACTCCCATGGGGTCAAGGAAAGAGGTTTGCTTCTTTCACTGACATGTTTCCTGATTAGAGGTTCTTCCTAAAGTCTAGTAATGCTTTTGAAACAAGGCAATCACATTTCTTTGCTCATGTTTTACATTTTTCCAGGGGCATTGATGATAAAAGTCATAGAAGGAAAAATACGGTTTATAAAGAAATATTTTAAAATAGTGTGGATGGCTCAGTGTATGTGCTTAGTGGATACAGGTTAAAAAAAATAAACAAAACACTATGCCATTTCATAAGAACAAATCAGGAGCCCAGTCCTGAAATAACCTATGCCGGTCTGAATAAGTCAATAAATAAAAAGGCCATGGCATTTTTAACCACATATGCTAACTAGGTCATCTAATAATGATGACATGATTCCAGTCATGCAAGGGTATCATCTACTCATTATAATTCAAGTTATGACCGATGACATTGATGTAACTTAGAAGAGTATAAGATAGAGGGAATATTTCATAGTAAATAGACCAAGAAGGATTCCCTTTGGAATAGTAAAGGTACAAATTGCTTTAGTTTTCATTTCTATGGTGCTAAATTTGTATTTCATGTGAAGGCCTATAATTGATGACTGCTTACTTGTCTGGGTGAAAAGGGATAAAAAATAGATTATGATTGTCAAGGTTGTTTTACTAGCTAAAATTGAAAGCAGCACCCTGAAAGTCTTTGTAAACAGCACACAAATATTTTTCTTTTTTAAAGAAAATAAGAAAGTGTTGGGCAAAGAGTTGCAAACCAAAATACTCTGTATCATCCACTGACATGGTTCACAGCTTTTCCTTGAACAATGATTGCATCAACTAACAGCAAAACAAACTCTGGTACAGGATCAGTCCTAGATTTTCTCAAGAGCTTTACAGGATTGAAATTTTTTTAATACAGAATACCTGCAGTTGTTCCACATTTTGATATTCTCTTTTAAGAAAAATTTCTAAGTTGACTAACAAAAGCATCTAGATGTTGCTATACTTAGTAAATAATTTAAAATTCATAATAATTACTTCCACATGTCAAATTCTCTTCTCTCCCAAATTCCCACTTGCCTCTCATTATCTTAGATAGTCCTATTTCTAAATTTCTCTTGATGTGTTATAGATAACTATTATGTCCTACTTCTGAGAATAATTCATTACTATTCTGTATATTAAATATTAATTTATATATTAAAAAGGGATGCTCACACTTAGTTAAGAGAAATCAGAAGCAATTGTTCTAGTGAGTGTTCATTTTGGTCCTTAACCATATGAGTGTGTGTGTGTGTGTGTGTGTGTGTGTGTGTGTGTGTGTGTGTAAGACAAAGATACAAAAGGATGGAGAAAGAGAGAGAGAAAAGAACAGAGGAAGGGAGGGAGGGAGGAAGGAAGGGAAGAAGGCAGGAAGGAAAAAAGGAAGGTAGGAAGGAAGGAAGGAAGGAACCCATTTTTTTTCAAATTTCCAATCCATAAGAGACTAACACTTCTGTATCATACAATAAAAATGAATGTTGCCATCATGCTGTAACTATTGAAATGTTATGGAAGTATCTGATTGTTTTCTCTCAGTGTCTGCATCATTTTGTTGCAGACCAGTAATCAACAGTAGCTGCATAAGAGCATGGTGCCTGGTATCTAAGAGGGAACCTCTAAGTCCCTGAAATGGAAGGCAAAGGATTCTGTTTTTAGAAAAGTGAATTAAACATTATGGAAATTTTGGGATATTCCTTTTTGTAAAAGCAGATGAATATTACTGTCTTTTCTTTCTGCCATGCAAGAATAGAGGTTGATGGTGGAAAGACAATTCTCTTTAGTGTAATGAGAACAAAAATTAAAGCAGGTGAGATTTAGAAAAGGTGAAAGGTAAGGAGAAGGCAGAAAAAGGCAACTCACATGTCTGATAGCTATCTACAGAAATAGGGCAAGGAGTGCAAGAGGAGGTGTACTTTGGATCACCTGGCTAAGTTATTGACACCAGCCCTACATATTTATAGGGCAACATATTTCAGTAGGCAATAATATTCCTAACAGACCATTTTAAAAAGTCACCTTTAATATTAACTATGTTTTAGTCCCATTCTTTCATAAATTGTATAACAACTTGCCACATTAAGATCACATTATGGTTAAAAGGTGGGATAGAACACAAAAGAAAGAAGACCTGAGCCTTTTGTTCAAGTATCTTACTAGTAAAGGAACTTAGACCAGTGCCTTTTGTGCACTGCATATCTCCAACACTTCCATTTTTTAACTTTCCATGCTGTCATATTACAACAATGCTTGACATACAGCTATGACAGATGATGATGCAAAGCTATTTACAAAATGCTTCTGAGATGCCTTGCCCATAGGTGAGTAACCTGTGACCAAGGAATGAGTGCAGTAGGACTGGAACATTCCAAATTCTCCACCCAGTATACTCATGAAGTAATTATTTCTAAATTTCACATCTTTCAATGTCATTTCTTTCTGCAACAGATAATGATTTTTACATTAAATTGTCATATGCATAGGAAATAAACAATAATGTGGATTTCTGTCATGAGCTCAAGCAAAATTTTATCCCACAAAATGCCTTGCCCATGGTTGAGTAACCTGTGGCCAAGGTAGGAGTGAATCAGGACTGGAACATTCTAAATGTTCTGCTCTTCTCCACCCAGTATACTCATGAAGTAATTACTTCTAAATTTACCATATTTAAGGTCACCTTTTCAAGCAAGAGTTTGCTTTATTGACATGAACCTGCCATGAATTTTCCTTTATGATCCACAGAGTTGGATATGCATAAGATGGCAAGGGTCTAATAGATCTTTACACATCGCACTCATTGTTCAACTGTGAGCTGAGCAGTGCTGGCTCTCAACTCAGAATTGTCAAGTGGGCTGCCCCTTGGCCAACCATCTCTTATTTTGAATCTCCAAGGAAGGGATTCACGACTTCCCTGGGTATGCATGACACCATCTGGTAACTCTTGTAGATGAAGCTAGCTCTAGGCAAAATATAAGAATGTTTCCCTTTACCTCCTAACACTCCTCTTTCCCACAAGTTTCCCAGTCGTTCATAGTTTTGCTTTCAAAATTGAATCTCCTAAAAGCTAGATCTTGAAAATTGTTAAGATCTTATATACCAGAAATACTTCCATTTGCATAAGGCAAGCTGGACTATCTGAAAGCCTTCAGAGGACACAGAAATAAATCTCTATTAGCGGAGGATGCCATACCGGAAAAGATATTTTGAAGGGCATGGCATTTCCTCCTTGTCCCTCAAGTCACATGTCCATGGCTGTGTGCTACACCTATGCCATCTGCAAAAGGTTTTTCCAGGATAGTCGTAATCTAAAATATTCCTTCCATCTGTCAGATCATGTGTCAGACCATGTGTTTCAATTTCTACTTCAGAAAATATGGCCTCTGCACTGACGTCAGTCCTATTTACTGTTGCTTCCAACCTGGTGTTGTTGGTTCCGGTTTTGGGAAGGTGATGTTTATTTGTTGCCCTATTCATAGTGAATAAACAAAGCCATTCATCATTACCTCCTAGGCATCTCATCTATCATTTCTTATCATTTAAAACTAGTATTAACCTCCTTCTTCTGGCTTTCTTTCTGGGTAAATGACTTCAGTTCACCTGAGCTTATACATCAAGCCAGCACAGTTGCTGGCACTGAGATTCCTGAGTATCTCTTAGGAAAATCAAGTTCAATATTTTCTCCTTTTCCTGTCTTCTCCCCCACAACATTAGAAGCAGAAGCTCCAACCAGGATCCAGAATTTAATGGAATCTGCAAGAACAAATAATCAGGAAGCATTCATTAAAAGAAGGGTAAGAAGCTATCCCTTCTACATGGCACCAGTGCCTAACCCACCAGTGAGGGTGCAGCTTCTGAATTTTGAAGGACTTTGCATGTTAGACAATATTTACTGTAATTGCACCACATGACAATCAGAATCATTAAATCTAATCCCCCTTGAATAATGATAAGATTAGCATAAACACTGTGTTTATAATTTTAATTATCTAAAAATATTTATTGTATGTCCATATGATGAACTGCAATTCCCTGGAAACAGACGTTTTGGGAAGTGTGCAGAAATTATGATGTCTCTCATTTCTAAGATTCAGGTTCTGTGCATACACCTAAATGCAGTGTGGTTGTGAATGGACATGTCAAAACTACCTGCCTTGATGATTTCTGGCATTTTTTAAAGACTTTAGTTACGAGGACAAATTTAGTGCTGTCAAAAAACATTCAGTGTGAATCTACTCATTTACTAGTTAAAACATATTTTTATTGAATGCCTACTATGTACCAGGGGGGGAAAAATCAAGATGGCGGACAGATAACACGCGCCTTCTCTCCCAGAGTAAAGGGAAGCCTCGATGAGAGGTTTAGAACTCACATTGAATAGATAGAAACAGTGATAGTTTAGATCGGGAGACAGAGGATGAAACTGGATGGACACTGAAATCGAACATTTGGCTCCGGAAGAATTACACAGAGGTCAGTGGCAGGACTGCCATTCCGCCATTTCGCTTTCACGCAGACGGCAGGATAGAATCCTGGAGACTCGGAGGGGACTTTGCCCACACACCCACAAGAGCCGGACCCAACACAGCATGCAACCTGACATCACACCGTCACCCTGCCTGCGGGACACAAACTGCAAGTTTTCGGGTGAGTCAGCATGGAATTGCTCCCTCCCTCCTGTTGTGGCGGTGGGAAACCAGTGCCAGCAGTACACATCCAGAGCTGAAACGCGGCTCCCTCTCTCCTGTTGTGGCGGGACAGTCATGCAGATGCAATCTCCACAGACATACGGGCACACATCTGCCTGGACCCCAGACACACCAGAGGGGATCCTAAGTCATCCCACTGCACTGTGGAGAAAGGTGAGGTCTGTGGAGGAGGCTGAGCACCACGTGGACAGAGAGCTCCTTTCTGGCAGAGTCTTGTGGGACAATTAGACACAATAAGAAGAGTTTTGAGCGCAATTGCCATGCATGGCAGACCTACTACAGACTCTCTCTGGGGGGGTTGAATATCATCCCACCCACAAGAGGATTTGGTTCTCCCAAGTGGTCTCCCAAGGGGGCGGAAAGCTGCGCTGTGCCCCCAGTCCATATTTTTACTTTTTGACGCAGGGTCTCTCTGGGTTGCACAGGCTGCCTGTGATCTTGGGCTTGCGATCCTCCTGCCTCCACCCCCAAGCTGCTGGGAATGCAGGTGTATACCACCGCACCTGACTATAAGTGATTTTATACGTGGGTGGGAGCGTGTATGCGTAAGGGTTTTTTTTTTTTTAATTTTTATTTGCTTCCTTCCTTGTTTTACTCTTTTCCCTCTTTCTATTCTCCTTCTCTTTTTCTTATGCTATATATGCATCCTTGTATTAATTATTTTACCATCAGAGCCCCCACATGTCTGTCAGTTTGCCGTGGGGCTTGCGTGTTGCGATGAGTCTGAGAGCTCTGCCACTGTAACCTTAGACATGAGCAAGGTTACCCAAGGTGGACAGGTTTTCAGCTGAGCTTCCAGACTAAGACAGACTAGGGAGTAGGACCTGGCAAGCCACTCCCGAAACAACTAGCCATTGAAAACCCTATGGATAGCAAAGAAACACTGTCAGATATAGTGCCGGAAAATGAGGCCCCCAGGTTG